>WNYA01001232.1:0-83368 GCA_019512145.1 Engystomops pustulosus | reverse complement strand
GCTACACCACATGTATATATGTATCCTCCTCCTCCCCCCAGTATACACATCACTACCTCTACACCACATGTATATATGTATCCTCCTCCTCCCCCCAGTATATATATATATATGTGGAGGTGACACCTGACAGGTCATTACACCCGGGAGGTAACACCAGCACTCTCCCGCCCGGGCCCTGGCTCTCCCCCGCACTCACCCAGCGGTGTTCCCGGGTTACGGCAGGACATGGTTCCGGTGCTGGTGGTTCCGGTTCTTGTTGTGTTTCGGGTTCTGGTTCGGTCGCTGTTTCTCTTCTTGGTGCACGGGACTTAAATTTCCGGGTTATGCCCCGCCCCCTACTCCAAGTGACAGAACGCGCCTCCCACAGCTGCCAATCATAAGCATCGTGCGTATAAACTCCTCCTCCTCCATACAGTATAGATCCCCGGGTGTGTCACCTCCTCCTCCATACAGTATAGATCCCCGGGTGTGTCACCTCCTCCTCCATACAGTATAGATCCCCGGGTGTGTCACCTCCTCCTCCATACAGTATAGATCCCCGGGTGTGTGATCTCCTCCTCCATACAGTATAGATCCCCGGGTGTGTCACCTCCTCCTCCATACAGTATAGATCCCCGGGTGTGTCACCTCCTCCTCCATACAGTATAGATCCCCGGGTGTGTGGAGGTGGAGCCAGACTGTTCTCGCCCCTTCCTCTACTCGTTCCCCATGAGAAGTGACCATAAGCTCATGAGGCCCAAGCGTCCGCGTCTCTGGGACATGGGGAGATCCATGGGACAGGCAAGAGCCTAAGAATCTTCATTTCCCAGGAAGGTAGACGACGTTATCAGGTAAATTCTCGCTCGACTCTTTGGTCTCAGCCGTTTGGATCTTGAGGATCCCAAATAATGTTCAGGAATGGGTTATACAATGTGTTGGGTTCTACCATTTTATGAAGATGGATCCTGCCCACCACAGAGGTAACCAAGTCCAGGACTTATCCCTAGAGTCTCCAGGGCCAGGACCACCCCAAGGTCAGTGAACTTGTCTACCACTAAGGAGGGTATAACTTTCAGGGAGTTGTTTACTCTGGTGACTTGCCCCAGTTTATGCCGAGGCCCGAGAAGGCGCCAAACTCATTTATCAGCTCTTGCCCCAGGTAGGGAGATATCGGGGGGCAACATGAGGAGGAGACCTTCCACATCAGCTCAAGACCATTCTAACCCCAGTATATACCTTACTCACCAGGAGCTCCAGCCATGCCTCCACAAAGCTCATTAACTGCCCCCTGCCGGACGACTGCCCCCATGGAGGGGTTGGATGGAGTTCTGCTTCTGAAGACACCCTGTTCCTTCCTCTGTAGAGATGGAATCTATTACACAACTTGTGTCGGCTGATGGCGGCTCAGAATATCTGTGACTGGAGGTTAAGACGAAGCTTTCAGCGAGTCTTCTGGGCATGATCCATACATCCAGCGGCTCCTTATGGTTCAGCGACTTCTAGTTGGATCGTGTGCATCCTGGCCATGTTCTCCTCCATGTAGTGTCTACTGGGGTTGGGAAGGGTTAACCCTCTTTCATATGGCGTCACCACAGCTTCATGGTGACCATATGTTCTTCTAGCCATTTCCGTCATAGGCTCATGGATGGAGCAGTGAAGGTGGAGGAGAGACTTGGGGAAGGCCGCGTGACAGACCATGCCAAACCGGTGGCCAATGCAGCAAACCGACCTCCCTAAACACTAGCCGGGGCTATGACTGGCCAGGTGGGGGCGCTAGGGACATCGTTTTGCATTGGTTGTTCCGCTCTGCTCATATATTTGACGGCTGGACAATCAGGACTTCCAGTCCCCAGGCCTGTAAACACGCGAGCTCCGAGAGATACAGGTGCCTCCAGGTCTTCTCGATTCACCATGGCCACAAATCTTCTGTTTCATCCTGTGAGACCATTGCACGTTTGTCCAGTGGGCATCCCACGTCCTTAGTGAAGACCACCCTCATTGGGAATCCCCCCCTATGTCAGCAGTCACACACCGTGCACACTTTGTACAGAGTTTATTCATTCAACAGAAAGCATGTTGCACGAATACGGAGAAGCAGGTAAGAATGTAACACAGTGGTCAGAGGCGGGAGTGCGGACCCTCCACCACACGAGGGGTCCCTCCCGTCTCACATAGGGGTCATCCAATTTCAAGAAATTAAAAGAAACACCATACTTGTGATAGCAGGACGCTCAACCTTCCAGATTATTTACAGAACTGGAAGAAAAAAAACAAAGACGATGCAGTCCATGACCCAACGCCGAACCGCGGGACCTTCATGTACTGGATGGATCATCTGGGACTGGATGTACTTAATAAACACTAGATAACCCCTTTAAGACCAACACGGGAGTCTCGTCACAGTCATCAACAAGCGCTGCGAGTGCCACCTGCGCCGTCGCCCCAGAAGCTGCGCCGTCGCTGTGGAAAGAGGACTCGCTCCGAGATGTGTATCTGGACATTCATCTAGTCTCAATGTCTGCGAGGTTCAGGACGTCAACACAAGACGAAGCTCAGGCCTTGATCTCAGAGGAGACGTTGTACACCGCGTCAGAGTTCTCCGAAACCAACTCCTCTGCATGGGGAGAGACCACAGGTTATTCACTACTGCACCAGTACACCCCCACCCCAAACCCCACTAACCAGAAGGTACCACCATCCAGCACCCCAAGAGCTAGCCGCACCTGGTACTACAGATCAGCTGTCCAGCAGAGCCCCCAAACCTGACTACCCAGAAGAAAGCCACCACCATCCAGCACCCCAGATATTAGAAGTACTCCCTCCAACAAGTTGTGTGACCCCCTCATTACCTGGCAGGACACACTTCCACAGGCCGTACGTCTTCCCCACCGCTGTCTGCCACAGTCTCAGGGTACCGTCTTCAGAACCACTGGCATACAGCTCACCGTCCGGACTGAAACGAACACAATGGACCGGACCAAAGTGACCCTTGTAGGACTCTGTTAGAATAGAGCGGAGCATGGTCAGGGGCAGCATGAAGGACATTATAGCGCATGACAGGAGAAGAATCAAGCCTTACCCAGCTCCTCGCCCGTGGTGTAGTCATATTTATACAGCTTGAAGTCATCGCCTCCAGCCACAATGCAGTCCTTCTCTGGGTGGAGGGACGCCGAGTTAATGGGGGCCGGCGCTTCAAACGACTTTATCAGCTCCAGGCTGAAAATAAAGAGCATAAGTCAACGGGGAGGTCCACTACCCAACTACAACCACAGGGCCATGGACTGCACGCGTCACCGAGGAGGTCCATCAACCCAACTACAACCACAGGGTCATGGACTGCACACGTCACCATGGAGGTCCACCAACCCAACTACAACCACAGGCCATGGACTGCACGCGTCACCGGGGGAGGCCACCAACCCAAACTACAACCACAGGGCCATGGACTGCAACGCGTCACCGGGAGGTCACCAACCCAACTACAACCACAGGCCATGGACTGCACTGTCAGTGGGAGGTCCACCAACCCAACTACAACCACAGGGCCATGGACTGCACGCGTCACCAGGGAGGTCCACCAACCCAACTACAACCACAGGGCCATGGACTGCACGCGTCACCGGGGAGGTCCACCAACCCAACTACAACCACATGGCCATGGACTGCAGGCATCGCTGTGGAGGTCCACTACCCAACTACAACCACATGGCCATGGACTGCACACGTCACCGGGGAGGTCCACCGACCCAACTACAACCACATGGCCATGGACTGCACGCGTCACCGGGGAGGTCCACCAACCCAACTACAACCACAGGGCCATGGACTGCACGCGTCACAGTGAAGGTCCACTAACCCAACTACAACCACATGGCCATGGACTGCACGCGTCACCGAGGAGGTCCACCAACCCAACTACAACCACATGGCCATGGACTGCACACGTCACCGGGGAGGTCCACCAACCCAACTACAACCACATGCCAGAGAACCCCCCATAATATACTGCCCCCTGGGGTCCAGAACCCCCCATATATATACTGCCCCCTTGGGCCAGAACCCCCCCTATATATACGCTCCCTGGGCCAGAGACCCCCATATATTACTGCCCCTGGGGGCCAGAGACCCCCCATATATATTAACCTGCCCCCTGGGGCCAGAGACCCCCCCCCACCCATATATATCCTTTGGGCCCGTTATACTGCCCCGCTGCTGGGACCACCGGTATATATACTGCAAGGCGCCAGAACTTCTGCCTATCATACTGTCGCTGTGTAATACTAACTGCCCGCTGCCGTGGACCCCCCATATATACACTGCCCCGGGGCCAGAGAACCTCCCATTATATATAACGTCCTGTGTATACTGCCCGCTGCCGGTGCCCCCCATGTATAGTGTCCCCCTGGCCATAGACCCGCCCATTATTCGGGGTCCTGTGTATACTGCCCGCTGCCGGGGACCCCCCCCTATTATCAATGCCCCGGGGCCAGAGACCAGCCCATATTATATCCTGTCCTGTGTATACTGCCCCGCTGGCCGGGGACCCCCCATGTATAGTCCCCTGGCCAGAGACCCCGCCCAATAATACTGCCCTGGGGCCATAGACCCCCCCCCCACAATATATATACTGCCCCTTATACTGCCCGCTGCCGGGACCCCCAGGTATATGCCCCCCCGCCAAGACCCCCCATATTAGATACTTCCCTGGGCCAGAGATACCCCCCCCCCCATATAGAAACTGCCCCATGTATACGTCCCGCTGCTGGGGACCGACGATATGTATACTGCACAGGCGGCCAGAGACCCCCCATATATATACTTCTCTTGTATACTGGGCCCCTGCCGGAGACCCCCATATCTATACTGCCCCTGGGGCCAGACCCCCCCCCCCATATATATACTGCGCCCGCTGCTGGAGACCACCGATGATATATAACTGCATGCGCCAGATACCCCCCATATATATATACTGCCCCGTGTGTATACTGCCCCTTCAGGGGACCCCCATGTATAGTGCCACCCGGCCGAGACCCCCATATAGATACGACTGCCCTGGCCATAGACCCCCCCCCCCCCCGATAGATATACTCCCCGTTTATACTTGCCCGCTGCTGTGGACTCACTGATATATATACACTGCAATGCTGCCAGAAGACCCCCCCCAATATATACTGGCCCTGCCCGGGGACCCAATTGTATAGTGCCCCCCGGCCAGGACCTCCCCATATAGATCTGCCCTGCGCCAAGTCCCCCCCCCCATAATACTGGCCCTGTGTCTACTGCCCAGCTGCCGTGCAACCCCCCATCTAACAACTGCCCCGGGGCCAGAGACCCCCCATATCTATACTGTCGCTGTGTATACTGCCTCGCTGCCGGGACCCCCCAATTCTAGTCCCCCCGGCCATATACCCCCCATATATACACTGCCCCGGGGCCGGAGACCCCCCATTTGTAATATATATATCTATCTATATACGGCTGCCCCCGGGGCGGAGACCCCCCATTTATATATACTACTAAACTGCCCCCGTTGCCGGAGACCCCCCATCCTGATACCCCCCCCCATGTGTGTGTGTAATATAATATATATATATTTAACTGCGCCCCTGGTCCGTAGACCCCCCCCAATATATATATATATTCCCCCCGGGGCCGGAGACCCCCCCCCCATATATATATATATATAACTGCCCTACTGCCCCCGGGGCCTGAGACCCCCCCCCCCCCCCCCCCCCATAATATATATACACACTGCCCCTTGCCAGAGACCCCGCCCCCCCCCATATAATAATACACCACTGCCCCCGGGGCCAAGACCCCCCCCCCCCCCCCCCCCATATATATACACACTGCCCCTTGGGCCAGAGAACCCCCTCCCCCCCCATATATATATATAACACACACTGCCCCCGGGTCCAGAGACCCCCCCACCCCCCTATTATATTATATATATACACACACTGCCGCCTGGGGCCGAGACCCCCCCCCATATTATATATACATACACACACTGCCACGGGCCAGAGACCCCCCCCCCGCACCCTATTATATATACACTGCCCCTGGCGCCATGAGACCCCCCCCCATATATATATACACGTGCCCCTGCGCCCGAGACCCCCCCGCCCCCCCCCCATATACTATCATACACTGCCCCTGGCGCCAAAGACCCCCCCCCCCATATATATGACACTGCCCCTGCGCCAGAGACCCCCCCCCCTATATTATATATACGGCCCCGTTGTATCCTGCCCGCTGCCGGGGACCCCCGCATGTATAGTGCCCCCTGGCCAAGACCCCCCATATATACACTGCCGCGTGTATCGGCCGCTGCCGGGGACCCTCCATGATATTGCCCCAGTGACCCCCTGGGCCAGAAGACCCCCCCACAATATATTACTGCCCCTGTATACTGCCGCGCTGCCGGGGAACTCCTCCATGTAGTAGTGCCCCCTTGGGCCATAGACCCCCCCCTAATCTTCCTGCCCCGTGTATACTGCCCGCTGCTGGGGACCCCATGTAGGGCCCCCTGGCCAGAGACCCCCCATTGATACTGGCCCTGGGGCCAAGACCCCGCCACATATATATAACTGCCCCGTGTAACTGCCTCTTGCCGGGTACCACCTATTTATACTGCATTGCCGCCCAGAGACCCCCCATAGATATCTTCCCTGTGTATATGCCCGCTGCCGGGGACCCCCCATGTAATAGTGTCCCCCTTGCCAGAGACCCCCCATATAGTATACTGCCCTGGGCATAGACCCCCCCCCCACATATATATATCTACTTGCCCCCTGTGTATACTGCCCGCTCCGTGGACCCCCATTTAGAATAGTGCCCCCCGGCCATAACCCCCCATATAGATACCTGCCCTGGGGCCAAGACCCCCCCCCCCATATATTACTGATACTTACTAATACTAGCCCCTGTATACTGCCCGCTGCTGGGACCACCGATATAATATACTGCACATGCGGCATAACCCCCCATATAGATACTTCCCTGGTATACTGCCCGCTGCCGTATACCCCCCATATATATACTGCCCTGGGGGCCAGAGACCCCCCCTCCCCATATATATTACTGCCCGCTCTGGAGGACCACGATATATATATTCAAGGCGGCCCGAAAGACCCCCCATATATTACTGTCCTGTGTATACTGTTTACTGCCCGCTGCAGGGGACCCCCCATGTATAGTGCCCCCCGCCCAGAGACCCCCATATAGATACGGCCCTGGGGCCAATAGACAAACCCCCCCCCCTGTATATATACTTCCCAGTGTATCTACTGCCCGCTGCATTGTGGACCACCTGATATATATACTGCAAGGCGGCCAGAGACCCCCATATAATACTGCCCGCTGCCGGTGACCCCATTGTATAATATGCCCCCCCGGCCAGAGACCCCCCATATGATACTGCCCTGGTCCATAACCCCCCCACCCCCCCTATATTACTGCCCGTGTATACTGCCCGCTGCCGTGGACCCCCCATATATACACTGGCCCCGGGCCCGAAGACCCCCCCATATCGATACTGTCCTGTGGTATACTGCCCGCTGCCGTGGACCCCCCAATGGATAGTGCCCCCCGGCCAAGACCCCCCATATATCACTGCCTCGTGGCCGGAGACCCCCATGTGTATATATATGTATATATATATATACTGCCCCGGGGGCCCGGAGACCACCCCATTTATTTATTACTGCCCCGGGGCCGGAGACCCCCCCCCTTTGTGGTGTAATATATATATATTAGATAATATTATATATATAGAATCATATTACTCTGCCCCCCGGGCCGGAGACCCCCCAAGGATATATATATTTGCCCCCGGGGCCGGAGACCCCCCCCCCCCCCCCCCCATATAAATATATAGTATATATATATATATATACTGCCCTGGGGCCATAGACCCCCCCCCCCCCCCCGATATATATATAACACACAAACGCCCCCTGGGCCAAGACCCCCCCCCCCCCCCCAGATATATACACACTGCCCCTGGGGCCAGAGACCCCCCCCCCCATATATATATATACACAACCACTGCCACCGGGCCAGAGACCCCCCCCCCCCTCTAGTATATATTATATACACACACAACTGCCCCTGGGGCAAGTAACCCCCGTCCCCCCCCCCAGCCGTGCGCGATAGCCGGCCCGACCGAAAAGTCAGGCACCAACGCGTCTCTCTTCTATTCTGGCGGGGCGATCGCGGTACGTTCACACCTGCCATCGGCGCCCGCCACAACTCGCTGTGACCTGAGGGCGGCCCCGCCCAGAGACCCCCCCCCCCACCCCTATATTCTTACAACTGCCCCTGCGCCAGAGACCCCCCCCCCCCCATATATATATACACGGGCCCCTTTGCGCACAACATACCCCCCCCCCCATATATGGGGGGGGGTCCCCGGCAGCGGGCAGTATACACGGTATACAAGTGTTGTCCTGTACTGGGGGGTCTCAGACATACACGTGTGCGGCGCCCCCTGGCGGTGGGCTCCCAGGGTCCTCACCTTTGCAGGCGCTGATGAGGAAGTATCCGTAGGGGGTATATATGGGGGGGGGGGTATGTTGTGCGCAAAGGGGCCCGTGTATATATATATGGGGGGGGGGGGGTCTCTGGCGCAGGGGCAGTTGTAAGAATATAGGGGTGGGGGGGGGGGTCTCTGGGCGGGGCCGCCCTCAGGTCACAGCGAGTTGTGGCGGGCGCCGATGGCAGGTGTGAACGTACCGCGATCGCCCCGCCAGAATAGAAGAGAGACGCGTTGGTGCCTGACTTTTCGGTCGGGCCGGCTATCGCGCACGGCTGGGGGGGGGGACGGGGGTTACTTGCCCCAGGGGCAGTTGTGTGTGTATATAATATATACTAGAGGGGGGGGGGGGTCTCTGGCCCGGTGGCAGTGGTTGTGTATATATATATATGGGGGGGGGGGTCTCTGGCCCCAGGGGCAGTGTGTATATATCTGGGGGGGGGGGGGGGGTCTTGGCCCAGGGGGCGTTTGTGTGTTATATATATATCGGGGGGGGGGGGGGGGTCTATGGCCCCAGGGCAGTATATATATATATATATACTATATATTTATATGGGGGGGGGGGGGGGGGGGTCTCCGGCCCCGGGGGCAAATATATATATCCTTGGGGGGTCTCCGGCCCGGGGGGCAGAGTAATATGATTCTATATATATAATATTATCTAATATATATATATTACACCACAAAGGGGGGGGGTCTCCGGCCCCGGGGCAGTAATAAATAAATGGGGTGGTCTCCGGGCCCCCGGGGCAGTATATATATATATACATATATATACACATGGGGGTCTCCGGCCACGAGGCAGTGATATATGGGGGGTCTTGGCCGGGGGGCACTATCCATTGGGGGGTCCACGGCAGCGGGCAGTATACCACAGGACAGTATCGATATGGGGGGGTCTTCGGGCCCGGGGCCAGTGTATATATGGGGGGTCCACGGCAGCGGGCAGTATACACGGGCAGTAATATAGGGGGGGTGGGGGGGTTATGGACCAGGGCAGTATCATATGGGGGGTCTCTGGCCGGGGGGGCATATTATACAATGGGGTCACCGGCAGCGGGCAGTATTATATGGGGGTCTCTGGCCGCCTTGCAGTATATATATCAGGTGGTCCACAATGCAGCGGGCAGTAGATACACTGGGAAGTATATATACAGGGGGGGGGGTTTGTCTATTGGCCCCAGGGCCGTATCTATATGGGGGTCTCTGGGCGGGGGGCACTATACATGGGGGGTCCCCTGCAGCGGGCAGTAAACAGTATACACAGGACAGTAATATATGGGGGGTCTTTCGGGCCGCCTTGAATATATATATCGTGGTCCTCCAGAGCGGGCAGTAATATATATGGGGAGGGGGGGTCTCTGGCCCCCAGGGCAGTATATATATGGGGGGTATACGGCAGCGGGCAGTATACCAGGGAAGTATCTATATGGGGGGTTATGCCGCATGTGCAGTATATTATATCGGTGGTCCCAGCAGCGGGCAGTATACAGGGGCTAGTATTAGTAAGTATCAGTAATATATGGGGGGGGGGGTCTTGGCCCCAGGGCAGGTATCTATATGGGGGGTTATGGCCGGGGGGCACTATTCTAAATGGGGGTCCACGGAGCGGGCAGTATACACAGGGGGCAAGTAGATATATATATGTGGGGGGGGGGTCTATGCCCAGGGCAGTATACTATATGGGGGGTCTCTGGCAAGGGGGACACTATTACATGGGGGGTCCCCGGCAGCGGGCATATACACAGGGAAGATATCTATGGGGGGTCTCTGGGCGGCAATGCAGTATAAATAGGTGGTACCCGGCAAGAGGCAGTTACACGGGGCAGTTATATATATGTGGCGGGGTCTTGGCCCCAGGGCCAGTATCAATGGGGGGTCTCTGGCCAGGGGGCCCTACATGGGGTCCCCAGCAGCGGGCAGTATACACGGGGCAGGAAGATTAGGGGGGGGTCTATGGCCCAAGGGGGCACTACTACATGGAGGAGTTCCCCGGCAGCGCGGCAGTATACAGGGGCAGTAATATATTGTGGGGGGGTCTTCTGGCCCAGGGGGTCACTGGGGCAATATCATGGAGGGTCCCCGGCAGCGGCCGATACACGCGGCAGTGTATATATGGGGGGTCTTGGCCAGGGGGCACTATACATGCGGGGGTCCCCGGCAGCGGGCAGGATACAACGGGGCCGTATATATAATATAGGGGGGGGGGTCTCTGGCGCAGGGGCAGTGTCATATATATGGGGGGGGGGGTCTTTGGCGCCAGGGGCAGTGTATGATAGTATATGGGGGGGGGGCGGGGGGGTCTCGGGCGCAGGGGCACGTGTATATATATATGGGGGGGGGTCTCATGGCGCCAGGGGCAGTGTATATATAATAGGGTGCGGGGGGGGGGTCTCTGGCCCGTGGCAGTGTGTGTATGTATATATAATATGGGGGGGGGTCTCGGCCCCAGGCGGCAGTGTGTGTATATATATAATATAATAGGGGGGTGGGGGGGTCTCTGGACCCGGGGGCAGTGTGTGTTATATATATATATGGGGGGGGAGGGGGTTCTCTGGCCCAAGGGGCAGTGTGTATATATATGGGGGGGGGGGGGGGGGGGGTCTTGGCCCCGGGGGCAGTGGTGTATTATTATATGGGGGGGGGCGGGGTCTCTGGCAAGGGGCAGTGTGTATATATATTATGGGGGGGGGGGGGGGGGGGGGTCTCAGGCCCCGGGGGCAGTAGGGCAGTTATATATATATATATATGGGGGGGGGGTCTCCGGCCCCGGGGGGAATATATATATATATTGGGGGGGGTCTACGGACCAGGGGCGCAGTTAAATATATATATATTATATTACACACACACATGGGGGGGGGTATCAGGATGGGGGGTCTCCGGCAACGGGGGCAGTTTAGTAGTATATATAAATGGGGGGTCTCCGCCCCGGGGGCAGCCGTATATAGATAGATATATATATTACAAATGGGGGGTCTCCGGCCCCGGGGCAGTGTATATATGGGGGGTATATGGCCGGGGGGACTAGAATTGGGGGGTCCCGGCAGCGAGGCAGTATACACAGCGACAGTATAGATATGGGGGGTCTCTGGCCCCGGGGCAGTTGTTAGATGGGGGGTTGCACGGCAGCTGGGCAGTAGACACAGGGCCAGTATTATGGGGGGGGGGACTTGGCGCAGGGCAGATCTATATGGGGAGGTCCTGGCCGGGGGGCACTATACAATTGGGTCCCCGGGCAGGGCCAGTATATATTGGGGGGGGTCTTCTGGCAGCATTGCAGTGTATATATATCAGTGAGTCCACAGCAGCGGGCAAGTATAAACGGGGAGTATATCTATCGGGGGGGGGGGGGGTCTATGGCCAGGGCAGTCGTATCTATATGGGGGTCTCGGCCGGGTGGCACTATACATGGGGGTCCCCTGAAGGGGCAGTATACACACGGGGCAGTATATATATATGGGGGGTATCTGGCGCATGCAGTTATATATCATCGGTGGTCTCCAGCAGCGGGCGCAGTATATATATGGGGGGGGGGGTCTGGCCCCAGGGGCAGTATAGATATGGGGGTCTCCGGCAGGGGCCCAGTATACAAGAGAAGTATATATATGGGGGGTCTCTGGCCGCCTGTGCAGTATACATATCGTCGGTCCCCAGCAGCGGGACGTATACATGGGGCAGTTTCTATATGGGGGGGGGGGTATCTCTGGCCCAGGGAAGTATCTAATATGGGGGGTCTTGGCGGGGGGGCATATACCTGGGGGTCCCGGCAGCGGGCAGTATAAGGGGCAGTATATATATTGTGGGGGGGGGGTCTATGGCCCCAGGGCAGTATTATTGGGCGGGGTCTCTGGCCAGGGGACTATACATGGGGGGTCCCCGGCCAGCGGGGCAGTATACACAGGACAGGATATAATATGGGCTGGTCTCTGGCCCCGGGGCATTGATAATAGGGGGGGGTCCCCGGCAGCGGGCAGTATACACAGGACCCCGAATAATGGGCGGGTCTATGGCCAGGGGGACACTATACATGGGGGGCACCGGCAGCGGGCAGTATACACAGGACGTTATATATAATGGGAGGTTCTCTGGCCCCGGGGCAGTGTATATATGGGGGGTCCACGGCAGCGGGCAGTTAGTATTACACAGCGACAGTATGATAGGCAGAAGTTCTGGCGCCTTGCAGTATATATACCGGTGGTCCCAGCAGCGGGGCAGTATAACGGGCCCAAAGGATATATATGGGTGGGGGGGGGTCTCTGGCCCCAGGGGGCAGGTTAATATATATGGGGGGTCTCTGGCCCCCAGGGGCAGTAATATATGGGGGTCTCTGGCCCAGGGAGCGTATATATAGGGGGGGTTCTGGCCCAAGGGGGCAGTATATATATGGGGGGTTCTGGACCCCAGGGGGCAGTATATTATGGGGGGTTCTCTGGCACCCCAGGGGGCAGTATATATATGGGGGGTTCTATGGCCCCAGGGGGCAGTATATATATGGGGGGTCTCCGGTACCAAGGGGGGCAGTCTATATATGGGGGGTCTATGGCCCCAGGGGGCAGTATAAATATGGGGGGTCTCTGGCCCCAGGGGGCGAACATGGGGGTCCACAGCAGGGGCAGTATATATATGGGGGGGGGGTCCGCAGCGGGCAGTATACACGGTAATTACAAGTGTTGCCTGTTACTGGGGGGTCTCAGACATACACGTGTGCGGCGCCCCCTGGCGGTGGGCTCCAGGGGTCCTCACCTTTGCAGGCGCTGATGAGGAAGTATCCGTAGGGGGTGATGCGGGAGAAGGCCAGGTCCACCACAGGCCGGGTGTGCCCGGAGCAGGTCAGCGGGGTCTGCCGCATCGCCATGGTCGCCACACAACAGCTGCCGCACACCGCCGGAAAGTGCGCACCGGAAGTGACGCCGCAGTGCGGGCCTGGTGAGGGCGGAAGTGTGCGGCCTGCCAGGCCTCCGCCCACACGTGACGTCACGGAGGCGGGAAACAAGAAGGCGGCATCCCGCGTCCTGTGTGTGGAGAACTACAAGTCCCAGCAGGTAGATGCGGCCGTCATCCTGCCAGTAATATCACTGAGTAAAAACGCCTGTGGTGCAGAACGCACAGCGTGAGCATTCGGGCTGCGTTCACACGGGTGTGGTTTCAGATGCAGTTTTTGAAGCCAACAGCTTTATTCCCTCCACTCCTGCTGTGGACATCAAAAACTGCACGAGAAAGTGTGAGTGTGCGCTGCCTCGGGCTGTGTTCACACGGTGCATTATAGACGCAGTCACCGGATCAGGAGGGAAGCCTCTGACTGTGTGAACGCGGCCTGAGACTGCAGCGTCCGTCCTGCGCACGCTCCTGGGCCTCGCTGTGGATACGTCTCCCGCTCATCACACGGTGCATTATAGACGCAGTCACCGGATCAGGAGCGAAGCCTCTGACTGTGTGAACGCGGCCTGAGACTGCAGCGTCCGTCCTGCACACGCTCCTGGGCCTCGCTGTGGATACGTCTCCCGCTCATCACACGGTGTATTATAGACGCAGTCACAAATAGCTCAGAATAGGGCAACACGGACTCCGGCTCCTCCCGCCCCCCACATACGGTAGGTGATTAGATGTGAGAGCCCCAGGGGGGATGGGACGATATGACAGATGCCGAGCAGCCAGTATGAGAAAGTAGAATCAGCCTCAGATAGCGGCAACACGGACCTCGGCTCCTCCGCCACCCCCCACATAAGGTAGGTGATTAGACTGAGGCACCATGGGGACTGGGACTGATATGACAGCTCCGAGCAGCCAGTATGAGAAAGTAATCAGCCTCAGAATAGGGCAACACGGACCTCTGGCTCCTCCCGCACCCCCCACATGCAGGTAGGTGATTAGGAATGTGAGCCCCATGGGGGACTGGGGACTGATTGATGCACAGCTCCGAGCAGCCAGTATGAGAAAGTAATCAGCCTCAGAATAGGGCAACACGGACCTCCGGTCCCCCCGCACCCCCCACATGCAGGTAGGTGATTAGACTGTGAGCCATGGGGACTGGGACTGATATGACAGCTCCGAGCAGCCAGTATGAGAAGAGTATCAGCCTCAGAATAGGGCCAACACGGACCTCCGGCTCCTCCCGCCCCCCCACATGCAGGTAGGTGATTAGACTGAGAGCCCCATGGGGACTGGGACTGATATGACAGCTCCGAGCAGCCAGTATGAGAAGGTAATCAGCCTCCGAATAGGGCAACACGGACCTCCGGCTCCTCCCGCACCACCCTACATGCAGGTAGGTGATTAGACTGTGAGCCCCATGGGGACAGGGACAGATTCGGCAAGTTGTGTGCAGCGCTGCGGAATCTGTGTGCGCTATATACATAAAATTAATCTAAAAACACTTTTTATTTTTACAAAAGGTTTTAATTTCTTAAATCCTGTATACATTTGATATCCCCATAATCTCATCGTTCCAAAGAATGAAGGGGAGGAGTCATATGAAAGGTACAGCGAGAGCCATGAAGTCCGAGCCCACAAGAAAGTGGTGTGTTTCCTGCTTCCCAGGAGACGGCGCTTTACCAGGAAAACAACACCTCATACAGCAAAAATCTAAACGTTATGCATTTTTAAAAAAGAATGGAAAATCGAAAAAAGGCAGTTCCCGGGAAGGGGTTAAACACCGGTCTAAACTGCACATCAACCCTTTCAGCGGAACCTTTCTGGAAATCACTGGAGTTATTAGACGCCGGACATATATGGGGGGGGGGGTATGTTGTGCGCAAAGGGGCCCGTGTATATATATATGGGGGGGGGGGGGTCTCTGGCGCAGGGGCAGTTGTAAGAATATAGGGGTGGGGGGGGGGGTCTCTGGGCGGGGCCGCCCTCAGGTCACAGCGAGTTGTGGCGGGCGCCGATGGCAGGTGTGAACGTACCGCGATCGCCCCGCCAGAATAGAAGAGAGACGCGTTGGTGCCTGACTTTTCGGTCGGGCCGGCTATCGCGCACGGCTGGGGGGGGGGACGGGGGTTACTTGCCCCAGGGGCAGTTGTGTGTGTATATAATATATACTAGAGGGGGGGGGGGGTCTCTGGCCCGGTGGCAGTGGTTGTGTATATATATATATGGGGGGGGGGGTCTCTGGCCCCAGGGGCAGTGTGTATATATCTGGGGGGGGGGGGGGGGTCTTGGCCCAGGGGGCGTTTGTGTGTTATATATATATCGGGGGGGGGGGGGGGGTCTATGGCCCCAGGGCAGTATATATATATATATATACTATATATTTATATGGGGGGGGGGGGGGGGGGGTCTCCGGCCCCGGGGGCAAATATATATATCCTTGGGGGGTCTCCGGCCCGGGGGGCAGAGTAATATGATTCTATATATATAATATTATCTAATATATATATATTACACCACAAAGGGGGGGGGTCTCCGGCCCCGGGGCAGTAATAAATAAATGGGGTGGTCTCCGGGCCCCCGGGGCAGTATATATATATATACATATATATACACATGGGGGTCTCCGGCCACGAGGCAGTGATATATGGGGGGTCTTGGCCGGGGGGCACTATCCATTGGGGGGTCCACGGCAGCGGGCAGTATACCACAGGACAGTATCGATATGGGGGGGTCTTCGGGCCCGGGGCCAGTGTATATATGGGGGGTCCACGGCAGCGGGCAGTATACACGGGCAGTAATATAGGGGGGGTGGGGGGGTTATGGACCAGGGCAGTATCATATGGGGGGTCTCTGGCCGGGGGGGCATATTATACAATGGGGTCACCGGCAGCGGGCAGTATTATATGGGGGTCTCTGGCCGCCTTGCAGTATATATATCAGGTGGTCCACAATGCAGCGGGCAGTAGATACACTGGGAAGTATATATACAGGGGGGGGGGTTTGTCTATTGGCCCCAGGGCCGTATCTATATGGGGGTCTCTGGGCGGGGGGCACTATACATGGGGGGTCCCCTGCAGCGGGCAGTAAACAGTATACACAGGACAGTAATATATGGGGGGTCTTTCGGGCCGCCTTGAATATATATATCGTGGTCCTCCAGAGCGGGCAGTAATATATATGGGGAGGGGGGGTCTCTGGCCCCCAGGGCAGTATATATATGGGGGGTATACGGCAGCGGGCAGTATACCAGGGAAGTATCTATATGGGGGGTTATGCCGCATGTGCAGTATATTATATCGGTGGTCCCAGCAGCGGGCAGTATACAGGGGCTAGTATTAGTAAGTATCAGTAATATATGGGGGGGGGGGTCTTGGCCCCAGGGCAGGTATCTATATGGGGGGTTATGGCCGGGGGGCACTATTCTAAATGGGGGTCCACGGAGCGGGCAGTATACACAGGGGGCAAGTAGATATATATATGTGGGGGGGGGGTCTATGCCCAGGGCAGTATACTATATGGGGGGTCTCTGGCAAGGGGGACACTATTACATGGGGGGTCCCCGGCAGCGGGCATATACACAGGGAAGATATCTATGGGGGGTCTCTGGGCGGCAATGCAGTATAAATAGGTGGTACCCGGCAAGAGGCAGTTACACGGGGCAGTTATATATATGTGGCGGGGTCTTGGCCCCAGGGCCAGTATCAATGGGGGGTCTCTGGCCAGGGGGCCCTACATGGGGTCCCCAGCAGCGGGCAGTATACACGGGGCAGGAAGATTAGGGGGGGGTCTATGGCCCAAGGGGGCACTACTACATGGAGGAGTTCCCCGGCAGCGCGGCAGTATACAGGGGCAGTAATATATTGTGGGGGGGTCTTCTGGCCCAGGGGGTCACTGGGGCAATATCATGGAGGGTCCCCGGCAGCGGCCGATACACGCGGCAGTGTATATATGGGGGGTCTTGGCCAGGGGGCACTATACATGCGGGGGTCCCCGGCAGCGGGCAGGATACAACGGGGCCGTATATATAATATAGGGGGGGGGGTCTCTGGCGCAGGGGCAGTGTCATATATATGGGGGGGGGGGTCTTTGGCGCCAGGGGCAGTGTATGATAGTATATGGGGGGGGGGCGGGGGGGTCTCGGGCGCAGGGGCACGTGTATATATATATGGGGGGGGGTCTCATGGCGCCAGGGGCAGTGTATATATAATAGGGTGCGGGGGGGGGGTCTCTGGCCCGTGGCAGTGTGTGTATGTATATATAATATGGGGGGGGGTCTCGGCCCCAGGCGGCAGTGTGTGTATATATATAATATAATAGGGGGGTGGGGGGGTCTCTGGACCCGGGGGCAGTGTGTGTTATATATATATATGGGGGGGGAGGGGGTTCTCTGGCCCAAGGGGCAGTGTGTATATATATGGGGGGGGGGGGGGGGGGGGTCTTGGCCCCGGGGGCAGTGGTGTATTATTATATGGGGGGGGGCGGGGTCTCTGGCAAGGGGCAGTGTGTATATATATTATGGGGGGGGGGGGGGGGGGGGGTCTCAGGCCCCGGGGGCAGTAGGGCAGTTATATATATATATATATGGGGGGGGGGTCTCCGGCCCCGGGGGGAATATATATATATATTGGGGGGGGTCTACGGACCAGGGGCGCAGTTAAATATATATATATTATATTACACACACACATGGGGGGGGGTATCAGGATGGGGGGTCTCCGGCAACGGGGGCAGTTTAGTAGTATATATAAATGGGGGGTCTCCGCCCCGGGGGCAGCCGTATATAGATAGATATATATATTACAAATGGGGGGTCTCCGGCCCCGGGGCAGTGTATATATGGGGGGTATATGGCCGGGGGGACTAGAATTGGGGGGTCCCGGCAGCGAGGCAGTATACACAGCGACAGTATAGATATGGGGGGTCTCTGGCCCCGGGGCAGTTGTTAGATGGGGGGTTGCACGGCAGCTGGGCAGTAGACACAGGGCCAGTATTATGGGGGGGGGGACTTGGCGCAGGGCAGATCTATATGGGGAGGTCCTGGCCGGGGGGCACTATACAATTGGGTCCCCGGGCAGGGCCAGTATATATTGGGGGGGGTCTTCTGGCAGCATTGCAGTGTATATATATCAGTGAGTCCACAGCAGCGGGCAAGTATAAACGGGGAGTATATCTATCGGGGGGGGGGGGGGTCTATGGCCAGGGCAGTCGTATCTATATGGGGGTCTCGGCCGGGTGGCACTATACATGGGGGTCCCCTGAAGGGGCAGTATACACACGGGGCAGTATATATATATGGGGGGTATCTGGCGCATGCAGTTATATATCATCGGTGGTCTCCAGCAGCGGGCGCAGTATATATATGGGGGGGGGGGTCTGGCCCCAGGGGCAGTATAGATATGGGGGTCTCCGGCAGGGGCCCAGTATACAAGAGAAGTATATATATGGGGGGTCTCTGGCCGCCTGTGCAGTATACATATCGTCGGTCCCCAGCAGCGGGACGTATACATGGGGCAGTTTCTATATGGGGGGGGGGGTATCTCTGGCCCAGGGAAGTATCTAATATGGGGGGTCTTGGCGGGGGGGCATATACCTGGGGGTCCCGGCAGCGGGCAGTATAAGGGGCAGTATATATATTGTGGGGGGGGGGTCTATGGCCCCAGGGCAGTATTATTGGGCGGGGTCTCTGGCCAGGGGACTATACATGGGGGGTCCCCGGCCAGCGGGGCAGTATACACAGGACAGGATATAATATGGGCTGGTCTCTGGCCCCGGGGCATTGATAATAGGGGGGGGTCCCCGGCAGCGGGCAGTATACACAGGACCCCGAATAATGGGCGGGTCTATGGCCAGGGGGACACTATACATGGGGGGCACCGGCAGCGGGCAGTATACACAGGACGTTATATATAATGGGAGGTTCTCTGGCCCCGGGGCAGTGTATATATGGGGGGTCCACGGCAGCGGGCAGTTAGTATTACACAGCGACAGTATGATAGGCAGAAGTTCTGGCGCCTTGCAGTATATATACCGGTGGTCCCAGCAGCGGGGCAGTATAACGGGCCCAAAGGATATATATGGGTGGGGGGGGGTCTCTGGCCCCAGGGGGCAGGTTAATATATATGGGGGGTCTCTGGCCCCCAGGGGCAGTAATATATGGGGGTCTCTGGCCCAGGGAGCGTATATATAGGGGGGGTTCTGGCCCAAGGGGGCAGTATATATATGGGGGGTTCTGGACCCCAGGGGGCAGTATATTATGGGGGGTTCTCTGGCACCCCAGGGGGCAGTATATATATGGGGGGTTCTATGGCCCCAGGGGGCAGTATATATATGGGGGGTCTCCGGTACCAAGGGGGGCAGTCTATATATGGGGGGTCTATGGCCCCAGGGGGCAGTATAAATATGGGGGGTCTCTGGCCCCAGGGGGCGAACATGGGGGTCCACAGCAGGGGCAGTATATATATGGGGGGGGGGTCCGCAGCGGGCAGTATACACGGTAATTACAAGTGTTGCCTGTTACTGGGGGGTCTCAGACATACCCAGTGTGCGCGCGCCCCCTGGCGGTTGGGCTCAGGGGTCTCACCTTTGCAGGCGCTGATGAGGAAGTATCCGTAGGGGGTGAGCGGGAGAGAAGGCCAGGTCACCACAGGCAGGGTGCCCGGAGCAGGTCAGCGGTCGCCGCTCGCCAAATGGTCCGCCAAACAACAGCTGCGCACACCCCGGAAAGTGCGCAACCGGAAGTGACGCCGCAGTGCGGGCCTGGTGAGGGCGGAAGCGGCGGAAAGTGTGCGGCCTGCCAGGCCTCGCCCACACGTGACGTCCACGGAGGCGGGAAACAGAAGGCGGCATCCCGCGTTCTGTGTGTGGAGAACTACAAGTCCCAGCAGGTAATGCGGCCGTATCCTGCCAGTAATATACTGAGTAAAAACGCCTGTGGTTGCAGAACGCACAGCAGTGAAGCATCGGGCCTGCGTTCACACGGGTGTGGTTTCAGATGCAGTTTTTGAAGCCAACGCTGTATTCCCCCCCTCCTGGGTGGACACAAAAACTGCACGAGAAAGGGGGAGTGGCGCTGCCTGGGCTGTGTAACACGGTGTCATTAGATGCAGTCACTGGATAGTGACGGAAGCCTCTGGACTGTGGAACGCGGCCTGAGACCTGCAGCGTCAGTCCTCACACGCTCCTGGGCATCGCTGCGCCTTGATACGTCTCCCGCTCATACCGGTGCATTATAGACGCAGTCACCGGATCAGGGGCGAAGCCTCTGACTGTGTGAACGCGGCCATGAGACTTGCAGCGTCCGTCCGGACACGCTCCTGGGCTCGTGGTGGCGCTGGATACGTCTCCCGCTCATCACACCGGTATATAGACACAGTCACATATCTACGACATCAGTAAACCCGAGGCTGGTGAGTGTTGGAGCAGGGGTCCCCCGCCATGGGGGACGTCCACCCCCCCGGCCCCGAAGTCCATGACTGGACACGGCGTCACTGTCCTCCACCAGATTCGAGCAGATCGGGGGCCCACACCTCCGCCATAAAGAAGGCGCTGTGGTACAACGAGGACAGACAGATCATATCTGCGCAGACGACCCGACGGTTGCGGTGGGTAGACTTGCAGAGTGTTGTGACTATGGGCAGCCTCATCGACTGTGGGCCGCCCCCTAGCTAATGATCTGCTCTTATCTTTAGCCTCTGGGGACCGTTGTCAGACATGACGAGGTCAAGACCTGAACTTTAACGTCGGTCAGTAGCATGGAGTACATCCCGGATGGAGAGACGCTGCTCATCACCTACGGGAGGACGATTGCCTGTATAACACAGCAGGTACTGCCCGCCACAACATGATGCGTGATGGCTGTCACATGACACCACTTCCTCGGGAGTTAAGCCACGACCCTGGTTGTAGTGGGTTAGTGGACCTCCACGTGACATGTGCAGCCATGCATGTGGTTGTAGTTGGGTTGATGGACACCTCCAGGTGAAGTGTGCAGTCCATGGCCCCTGTTGGTTGTAGTTGGGATGGATGGACCTCCCGGTGACGTGTGCAGTCCCTGCCCATGTGGTTGTAGTTGGGTGGTGGACTCCATGGTGACGTGTGCAGTTCCATGTTTTTTTTGAACCATTCTGGCCCCAGGGGGCAGTATATATATGGGGGGTCTCTGGCCCCAGGGGGCAGTATATATATGGGGGGTCTCTGGCCCCAGGGGGCAGTATATATATGGGGGGTCTCTGGCCCCAGGGGGCAGTATACATGGGGGTCCACAGCAGCGGGCAGTATATATATGGGGGGGGGGTCCCCGGCAGCGGGCAGTATACACGGTATACAAGTGTTATATATGGGGGGGGGGGTATGTTGTGCGCAAAGGGGCCCGTGTATATATATATGGGGGGGGGGGGGTCTCTGGCGCAGGGGCAGTTGTAAGAATATAGGGGTGGGGGGGGGGGTCTCTGGGCGGGGCCGCCCTCAGGTCACAGCGAGTTGTGGCGGGCGCCGATGGCAGGTGTGAACGTACCGCGATCGCCCCGCCAGAATAGAAGAGAGACGCGTTGGTGCCTGACTTTTCGGTCGGGCCGGCTATCGCGCACGGCTGGGGGGGGGGACGGGGGTTACTTGCCCCAGGGGCAGTTGTGTGTGTATATAATATATACTAGAGGGGGGGGGGGGTCTCTGGCCCGGTGGCAGTGGTTGTGTATATATATATATGGGGGGGGGGGTCTCTGGCCCCAGGGGCAGTGTGTATATATCTGGGGGGGGGGGGGGGGTCTTGGCCCAGGGGGCGTTTGTGTGTTATATATATATCGGGGGGGGGGGGGGGGTCTATGACCCCAGGGCAGTATATATATATATATATACTATATATTTATATGGGGGGGGGGGGGGGGGGGTCTCCGGCCCCGGGGGCAAATATATATATCCTTGGGGGGTCTCCGGCCCGGGGGGCAGAGTAATATGATTCTATATATATAATATTATCTAATATATATATATTACACCACAAAGGGGGGGGGTCTCCGGCCCCGGGGCAGTAATAAATAAATGGGGTGGTCTCCGGGCCCCCGGGGCAGTATATATATATATACATATATATACACATGGGGGTCTCCGGCCACGAGGCAGTGATATATGGGGGGTCTTGGCCGGGGGGCACTATCCATTGGGGGGTCCACGGCAGCGGGCAGTATACCACAGGACAGTATCGATATGGGGGGGTCTTCGGGCCCGGGGCCAGTGTATATATGGGGGGTCCACGGCAGCGGGCAGTATACACGGGCAGTAATATAGGGGGGGTGGGGGGGTTATGGACCAGGGCAGTATCATATGGGGGGTCTCTGGCCGGGGGGGCATATTATACAATGGGGTCACCGGCAGCGGGCAGTATTATATGGGGGTCTCTGGCCGCCTTGCAGTATATATATCAGGTGGTCCACAATGCAGCGGGCAGTAGATACACTGGGAAGTATATATACAGGGGGGGGGGTTTGTCTATTGGCCCCAGGGCCGTATCTATATGGGGGTCTCTGGGCGGGGGGCACTATACATGGGGGGTCCCCTGCAGCGGGCAGTAAACAGTATACACAGGACAGTAATATATGGGGGGTCTTTCGGGCCGCCTTGAATATATATATCGTGGTCCTCCAGAGCGGGCAGTAATATATATGGGGAGGGGGGGTCTCTGGCCCCCAGGGCAGTATATATATGGGGGGTATACGGCAGCGGGCAGTATACCAGGGAAGTATCTATATGGGGGGTTATGCCGCATGTGCAGTATATTATATCGGTGGTCCCAGCAGCGGGCAGTATACAGGGGCTAGTATTAGTAAGTATCAGTAATATATGGGGGGGGGGGTCTTGGCCCCAGGGCAGGTATCTATATGGGGGGTTATGGCCGGGGGGCACTATTCTAAATGGGGGTCCACGGAGCGGGCAGTATACACAGGGGGCAAGTAGATATATATATGTGGGGGGGGGGTCTATGCCCAGGGCAGTATACTATATGGGGGGTCTCTGGCAAGGGGGACACTATTACATGGGGGGTCCCCGGCAGCGGGCATATACACAGGGAAGATATCTATGGGGGGTCTCTGGGCGGCAATGCAGTATAAATAGGTGGTACCCGGCAAGAGGCAGTTACACGGGGCAGTTATATATATGTGGCGGGGTCTTGGCCCCAGGGCCAGTATCAATGGGGGGTCTCTGGCCAGGGGGCCCTACATGGGGTCCCCAGCAGCGGGCAGTATACACGGGGCAGGAAGATTAGGGGGGGGTCTATGGCCCAAGGGGGCACTACTACATGGAGGAGTTCCCCGGCAGCGCGGCAGTATACAGGGGCAGTAATATATTGTGGGGGGGTCTTCTGGCCCAGGGGGTCACTGGGGCAATATCATGGAGGGTCCCCGGCAGCGGCCGATACACGCGGCAGTGTATATATGGGGGGTCTTGGCCAGGGGGCACTATACATGCGGGGGTCCCCGGCAGCGGGCAGGATACAACGGGGCCGTATATATAATATAGGGGGGGGGGTCTCTGGCGCAGGGGCAGTGTCATATATATGGGGGGGGGGGTCTTTGGCGCCAGGGGCAGTGTATGATAGTATATGGGGGGGGGGCGGGGGGGTCTCGGGCGCAGGGGCACGTGTATATATATATGGGGGGGGGTCTCATGGCGCCAGGGGCAGTGTATATATAATAGGGTGCGGGGGGGGGGTCTCTGGCCCGTGGCAGTGTGTGTATGTATATATAATATGGGGGGGGGTCTCGGCCCCAGGCGGCAGTGTGTGTATATATATAATATAATAGGGGGGTGGGGGGGTCTCTGGACCCGGGGGCAGTGTGTGTTATATATATATATGGGGGGGGAGGGGGTTCTCTGGCCCAAGGGGCAGTGTGTATATATATGGGGGGGGGGGGGGGGGGGGTCTTGGCCCCGGGGGCAGTGGTGTATTATTATATGGGGGGGGGCGGGGTCTCTGGCAAGGGGCAGTGTGTATATATATTATGGGGGGGGGGGGGGGGGGGGGTCTCAGGCCCCGGGGGCAGTAGGGCAGTTATATATATATATATATGGGGGGGGGGTCTCCGGCCCCGGGGGGAATATATATATATATTGGGGGGGGTCTACGGACCAGGGGCGCAGTTAAATATATATATATTATATTACACACACACATGGGGGGGGGTATCAGGATGGGGGGTCTCCGGCAACGGGGGCAGTTTAGTAGTATATATAAATGGGGGGTCTCCGCCCCGGGGGCAGCCGTATATAGATAGATATATATATTACAAATGGGGGGTCTCCGGCCCCGGGGCAGTGTATATATGGGGGGTATATGGCCGGGGGGACTAGAATTGGGGGGTCCCGGCAGCGAGGCAGTATACACAGCGACAGTATAGATATGGGGGGTCTCTGGCCCCGGGGCAGTTGTTAGATGGGGGGTTGCACGGCAGCTGGGCAGTAGACACAGGGCCAGTATTATGGGGGGGGGGACTTGGCGCAGGGCAGATCTATATGGGGAGGTCCTGGCCGGGGGGCACTATACAATTGGGTCCCCGGGCAGGGCCAGTATATATTGGGGGGGGTCTTCTGGCAGCATTGCAGTGTATATATATCAGTGAGTCCACAGCAGCGGGCAAGTATAAACGGGGAGTATATCTATCGGGGGGGGGGGGGGTCTATGGCCAGGGCAGTCGTATCTATATGGGGGTCTCGGCCGGGTGGCACTATACATGGGGGTCCCCTGAAGGGGCAGTATACACACGGGGCAGTATATATATATGGGGGGTATCTGGCGCATGCAGTTATATATCATCGGTGGTCTCCAGCAGCGGGCGCAGTATATATATGGGGGGGGGGGTCTGGCCCCAGGGGCAGTATAGATATGGGGGTCTCCGGCAGGGGCCCAGTATACAAGAGAAGTATATATATGGGGGGTCTCTGGCCGCCTGTGCAGTATACATATCGTCGGTCCCCAGCAGCGGGACGTATACATGGGGCAGTTTCTATATGGGGGGGGGGGTATCTCTGGCCCAGGGAAGTATCTAATATGGGGGGTCTTGGCGGGGGGGCATATACCTGGGGGTCCCGGCAGCGGGCAGTATAAGGGGCAGTATATATATTGTGGGGGGGGGGTCTATGGCCCCAGGGCAGTATTATTGGGCGGGGTCTCTGGCCAGGGGACTATACATGGGGGGTCCCCGGCCAGCGGGGCAGTATACACAGGACAGGATATAATATGGGCTGGTCTCTGGCCCCGGGGCATTGATAATAGGGGGGGGTCCCCGGCAGCGGGCAGTATACACAGGACCCCGAATAATGGGCGGGTCTATGGCCAGGGGGACACTATACATGGGGGGCACCGGCAGCGGGCAGTATACACAGGACGTTATATATAATGGGAGGTTCTCTGGCCCCGGGGCAGTGTATATATGGGGGGTCCACGGCAGCGGGCAGTTAGTATTACACAGCGACAGTATGATAGGCAGAAGTTCTGGCGCCTTGCAGTATATATACCGGTGGTCCCAGCAGCGGGGCAGTATAACGGGCCCAAAGGATATATATGGGTGGGGGGGGGTCTCTGGCCCCAGGGGGCAGGTTAATATATATGGGGGGTCTCTGGCCCCCAGGGGCAGTAATATATGGGGGTCTCTGGCCCAGGGAGCGTATATATAGGGGGGGTTCTGGCCCAAGGGGGCAGTATATATATGGGGGGTTCTGGACCCCAGGGGGCAGTATATTATGGGGGGTTCTCTGGCACCCCAGGGGGCAGTATATATATGGGGGGTTCTATGGCCCCAGGGGGCAGTATATATATGGGGGGTCTCCGGTACCAAGGGGGGCAGTCTATATATGGGGGGTCTATGGCCCCAGGGGGCAGTATAAATATGGGGGGTCTCTGGCCCCAGGGGGCGAACATGGGGGTCCACAGCAGGGGCAGTATATATATGGGTGTCTGCTTATGTCTCGCAGTGGTTCAGTGGGTCCACTACCTCTGAATCCTGAATATACCATTCTTGGTTCTCACACTCCTGGATTTTAGAACCTCATCTACCATACCATCACCGGTCTCTATACTCCAGGATGCCAGTACTTCATCTACCATACCATCACCAGTCTCTATGCTCCAGGATACCAGTACTTCATCCACCATACCATCACCGGTTTCTGTACTCCAGGATGCCAGTACTTCATCTACCATACCATCACCGGTCTCTGTACTCCAGGATGCCAGTACTTCATCTACCATACCATCACCGGTCTCTATACTCCAGGATAACAGGGGACAGGGCGGGGAAAGCGGCAACAGGCTGGAAGCTTCAGCGCACGACTTATACTCCCTGCCACGCGCATGATACACGAACATGCACTTAATCCCGAGGTGAACTCCGGGCCTACGGGACTGACACTCAGAATCGAGCGACGATCGTATAGGGACCCCCCAAGCGCACATATACACGGAAATGCCTCACGCAACAAAGAAGAAAGGTGTACTCGGGGACCTGAGCGGAAACGTGACACATGCAGATATCGAGCCGCGACTCTTGACTCCCCGCACAACCAGTTCATATACCGACAAATGGCACTTACATGCACAGAAGAATAAGGTGAACTCCCGGGCACCTGAGCGGGGAAGACAACTGCAGGATATCGGGCGCAGGATCTTAGTGACTCCCTGCACCGCATTATACACGGACATGCACTTACATGCAACCAGAAGAAGAAGGTGACTCCGGGGACCTGAGCGGAAAGCGACACATGCGGCTATCATTTGGAGGTTTATTAAACACGGTCTAAACTGCACATCAACCCTTTCCATGCCGGACCTTTCTGGAAATCCTGGTTATTAGACGCCGGACTATTCACGCTAAATATAGGGACACTTACACCCCAAAAGCGACCGCAAGTCGCTCCACTCAAGTTTCGCTATATGTGCTATATGCGCCCAAGCCCTGCGCTATCTGCAGCTATCTGTGGCTATAGCCCCTGCGTATCTGCAGCCTTCTACTTTACAGGCATGTTTGACAGAAGCGAAACAGCACCGATAAGTTAAGGTTTTGAAAATGTCAATAGTAAACCCACAAGGCATTGAACAATGGGGTCATTTACTTAACCGGTCCTTCGCGATTCCGCAGGCGTTCTCAGTGGAGGATTCGTGTCTTCCGGCCAATCCACAAGTAGTGCGCCCGATGTCCACCAGGTGTAGCTGTGCTGCGCTGATATCCGCCGAGGTTCTCCGGAGTTCAACCTATTTTCCACGGTCCACGCCCCCTGATTCTCAAATCACATGCATGCCGGCTCCCGATGGCGCCACCAATCTCATCGTGTGCCGCCCAAAAACCAGGAAAAAAATTCGCCGGCAAATCAGGTCATTTTTGGGAAACCGACGAAAAAGAGCGATCGCCCTTAGTAATGAGCCCCAATGTGGAATCGGGAGTCCTATTTATCTTCTCACAATTATGCCTGATTCCCATGACGATCCTGCTACTCGCAAGGAAAGTCTCCAGCGTTATGAATGATATCGGCTAGGACCAGGTACAATTAGAATACCACAGACGGCGTGGACAGGAATTATCAGCTCTCGGGCCAGGGAGGCGCGTGTGTGACATAAGCCAGTGCGCTCCGGTCATTAGCATATAGAATATAAATGTAATTCCATCAGTAACAAAAAATGCATAAAGTAATAAAAAACACAGGCGGCAGGAGGTCTACCATGTGTATATCTGTACAGCTCCTCTACTGTGCAGCTCATTCATAGCTCACTGTCAGGATTCGGGATGTGTGACCCTGGGTGTGACCAGCTGCGGTGGCAGCCGAGTCCAGGACCTTTGCAGAGACAGTATCCAGGGAAGAGCGGCAGAGATGAAGGGTCAATGACTAATCTGGGGTCAGCAACGGGGAGGTCACGGCAGATGGAACACGGGCGGCACACAGCAACATGGAGTAAACACTGGTAACATAGGAACACGTAGGGACTCTGGTAACACAGGCGAAGCGAAGGGAAGAAGGGACAAACAGGATAATCGTAGGAAGCTTTCTCTAAGGCTGTGAGGCACAAAGATCGGCAGGGAGAGGCAGACTTCAATAGTCCCAGGAAACCACCGAGAGGACTGAGCAGCTCAGCCGGGAGCGTTGAGAATCAACTAGCAGCGTGACAAGGGGGGATAGGAGCACGGGTGAGGGCCCGCATATGGGCCGAGGGAACACCCGTGGACACAACATGTGTATAGTCACCAAAAATAGGCAACAAATCGAACAATCCACAGGGGCGGCACCACCAAACAATTTCTACAGAAAATTGCACTGGCTTCACACAGATGTATTTATTGTTAAGCCTGACACAACAGAACTCCAAAAATAAAATTCATTAGACCGAGATGAGGGAGATAACAAAGGTCATTTTACATGGTGTAAGGGTGTGTGTTTTTTGTGTGTAGCAGCGCAATTAACGGGAACCTTTATGCCACTCATAAGGGTTAATTCATAGACAACAGAGGATGGTGTGAAAAGAAAAATGCACGTGTGGGCTCTTCATGTTAATATAACTGCTTGCGGTGGGTAATATGTAGCCGCATAAGTTGAAGAGGGATCGAAAATGTTCAATTCACTCAAATTTTGTAAAAAAACAATCATTGCAATGTATGGGACCAGGAGGAGGAATGTGCTCTCAATTGTTCTGGGTAGGCCTAAAACCT
The DNA here is from genome assembly GCA_019512145.1 of Engystomops pustulosus. Classification (NCBI taxonomy): domain Eukaryota; kingdom Metazoa; phylum Chordata; class Amphibia; order Anura; family Leptodactylidae; genus Engystomops; species Engystomops pustulosus. Next base: position 54,289 of record WNYA01001232.1, on the reverse strand, counting down.
TGGAACAATAGTTACCTTTATCCCTTATCAACGTTTGCCAACAGAAACGTCAAATTTACTTTATCTCTGAGGTTGTGAAAGTTATCTGGCACCCTCCTGCAAACCTCTCCCTTCATCCTGCCAGCTAGAAGCTGGAGCGGGGGCAATAACTTTGGATCCCGGCCACTAGAATTCAGGTGTTTGAAAAAGTGAATACGGAACTGCAACGGCTCTTGAAGACCCGGCATTCACATGATCGTCAGGTTAAAGGTTAAGTAGAACTGCTGCATTCTGATTAGACCACTAAAGAGAGTGGTTTTCCCTGTAATTGGGGCTCTTTTAAGGAAACTCACTCAAACGCCTTTCCCAGGGTTAACCAAAGTTCCTTCTGAAATCTGGGATATGGGGCTTGGACCATGATTTTGTCATGGACTGAATAGTGGGGATCTGCTCCACTTCATCACTAATGATGAGGACAATGTGTGGTGAAGGACATTAGTGGGTGAGGACTTCGTATGATGGTGGAGGATTTGGTGATATTGGTTGGATCGTTTCACTGGATTGTTCAAAATGCTCCAATAGTTCAGGGTTAGAGAAGCATACATTTGGTGGTGGCGAGTGGTCCTATGGAGTAAAGAGTAAAGATGCAAGTGGAATCTAAAATGGATGAACTGATGAGAAGTGGGAGCAGGAAAAAGGGAAAGAGGAAGACCTTCCTAGGACATCCCAAATTGGACATTTTTTGTGAGTTCTTGATACACTGGGTGAATACTCAAGAAAGTGACCAGCGAAGGATGTATGGACAGGGGGGAGAATTATCCAGTTGGTTGCAAGAAGAGTGACCTCCAGAAGAGTGAGGGAGGGTCATCCCCATAGCTAATCGTGTTTCTTACGTAAATGTCTGAGGGTTCAGCATGTTATATATTTCTTCAGGAAGGGTCTTGATTTGTCCATATATGTAAAAGTATTCATGGGAACTGTACAGTGCAGTGATATAGACATTGGTCCATGTAGGAGCAGGAGGCTATGCGTACCATATGATTTGTGTGGACACGCGCCTCCTTCTGTCATGACGCTCTGGTGTAAATGTGGGGTGGTGGGGGGTGAGGAGATCCTCTGTTAATAGAAGCTCTAATGAAAAAAAAATTGCCATTCCGAATGGTAAGCAAAGGTTTCTATGTGGAAAACATCATCAACTGGAATGTGGAATAACAAAATGTGGAAACCGATTGACCTCCCCCCACATCGGGGGGGCAGGAGGCAAGGATCGGGGCTGCTGCGTGCGAGGGCCGATGGACTGCGTCATTATGGCTGGATGGCTCTGCATCGGAGACTGGGACGCTGCAGATAGAGGCAAAGACTTTTTTGATGGATTCAGCGTTTTATAGTGTTTTTAACCCTTAAGTGTGCTAATTTCTTGCTCTACTCAAGAAACTCGTCACATGTTATGTTAAGCTCAATGAACCATTCATGCGAAACATTGGGTTCAATTAGTGGTGGTGGAGAACCAATGTAGCAACAAAGTTATTGTCATGCCACTTGTTATTCTAAATAAGACATCCAGGACTGGTACAGCACCACTGTGTTCTTACCTCATATCTTACTGGTGTTACCACTCCAGGGTTTCAGTTACTTTCTCTACCATACCATCACTGGTCTAACATCCAGGGTGTTCCTGTGAAACCCAGTCCTGGGTGACCGACGCAACTGCGCACCCCTTATGCCCCCTGACCGCGCTCCAGCATTGAATTCCCTGGGGAAGGCGAGCGGCTGGCTGGCTCTTTTAAATCACGAGAAGCACGGAGTGGGGTGTTATCCCTGCTTGTTATAAATAGGGAGGCCTTCTTCTGTTAACCCAGTACTGTATCGGATTGTGCCTTGCCTTCTGAAGAAGAAAGCATCCCAGTCGGCTGTGTGATTCCCGTTGTGACCTCTTGCACGTTCCTGACTCGCGTTCCGGTGTTGCCAGGAAACACGCCACTAGGTCCCTAGGTGAGGAGCAAAGCTCCACACCTGTATGACATGTATATTAGCTCTGGGACAGGTAGCCAGTTCAAGTATCTTCCTTTCCTCGATCCAGGCCTCTGCAGGAAACTTCGTGGGATGATACATGGGCTCACAGTATCATCTTCTGTGGATACTTCTGCCTTGAAAAACCGCTGGTCGTCTCGTCTGTCAGTGGCAGATTATCTATGGATCTGGTGCGGTTTCTTACCGCACCGACACCTATGTGTCTGCACGGTAGGGCGGTGCACTCAGAGGAGACTATCATTTATATTCTTCCTGGTCTACGTCCTCTGGCTTCATTCTCGTGTTGCAGCATCACGAACGATTCTAATTTGGCAGGCTTGAAAATTTTCCTTGGCGGGACCACATGTCAGTCTCGCGGTTCTTCTGAGGACTCCATCCTGTGGCTACAATGCTTCTTAGTGTCACCCAAGCCACTAGTGGTCTCCCACTTTTTCATATACGACTTGCCAATGTCTTTTCGGAGAAGCAAGCGGGGACTCAACCGAGGTTGCTGTGCCGGGCAATCCCCCTCCAAGGGTCGGGTGACCCATTTGTGGCAATGTTACTAAGGGGTCCGTCAGAGACGCCGTATGTGGGTTTCCCAAAATATTTCACTTTTGCGCTGTGAATGCCCTGGGTTTTTGGCGCACACCAAATTAGTGAATGCGGGCAGCTCCAAATCTCGTCGGAAATGCCGGATCGGTGGCGTAACGGGACAGGTAAGCAAAGTGCCTTCATTGTCTGTACCTGAAACAGTGCTTAGGTAGCCTACGTGAGGGGGGGGGGGGAAAGATCTGCAGAAGTGGTTTGCATTCGCAAATACTCTTCCCTGCTCTGTGATGGATTCATCTTTTGCAGCCAAGAAGGATGGTTCAATCCGTCCGTTGTATGACTATCGCGGCCTTAACAAAGCATTACGGTGAAGAATCGCTACCCGCTACTTCTGATTACGGAAACTCTTTGACGCATACAGGAGCAAGGTCTTCACCAAATTAGACATACGTGGGTTGGTATAATCTCTTCAATTCGGAGGCGATGCATGGAAGAACCACCTGACAATACTCGTGATGGGCACTTTAATGGCTAAGGAGCGGGCCCTTTTCCGTTTTTATGTCCATTTTTCACTCCCCACCTTCAAAAATCATAACTTTTTTATTTTTTACACGTAAAGAGCTGTGTGTACCTCCTGTACACAAATTATTTGTTTTGGTTTTTGCCAAACTTACTGGAGGCTATAAACTTTTTATACTTTGTTGACGGAGCTGTGGGTTGGTGTAATTGTCTGCGAAATTTGATAATATTTTTATTAATCATTTTTAGGAACTGTACGACCTTTTGATCACTTTATAGATTTGTTTATATTTTTAAAATGGCAAAAAAGTGCCATTTTTCGACTTTCGGCGCTATTTCTGTTACGGGGTTAAAAACATTGAAAAAACCGTATTATAGTTTTGATAGATCGGCAATTTCCGGACGCGTCGATACCTAAGTGTTTATGATTTTACTGTTATTTATATTTTCTGTCAGTGTCTAGGGAAAGGGGGGTGTATTTGAAATTTTAGGTTTGTGGATTATAATTTTTTTTGTACTTTTTTTATGTATTTTAGTAGTTTTCAGACTCCCTAGGTACTTTAACCCTAGGTTGTCTGCACACGATTCCTATATATACTGCCATCTAACAGTATGGCAGAAATATGGGGATTCCTCCTCATCATTTACACTGTGCTTCAACACATTTTGGTAATAAAGGGGGTGCAAACTGAAATAGCCGCGGGTCTTCTGAAGACCCGAGGATACATGGAGAGGATCGCTTGCCCCTGTGACGCACGGGGAGCAAGGAACGATCCCAGGGTTAATATGGCAGTGCCCAGATGCGCCCGGGGCGCTAGCAGATCGAGTGGTGTTACCGGAAGCTTTGCTGCAATATGCGCAAAGACTTACCGGCTATGGAGAGGGGCTCAGCCGTGAGCCCTCTCATGCCCGGCGCGACCTGACCGCCACTGTGAATACACGGCGGGTGGTCGCCGAACCGGTTGTTAAATGTACCTTGTCATGCAGGTGGAATATGTATAATGCCACTAGCCGGTTCCAGGACGTTTGTCGATGACATTTCCAGACTTGCTTGTTATACTGTTTCGTGGTCTATCTAAACGCTATCCGGGTCCCACGGACTTGAGTCCCTTCAGCCAACTACTCAGCAAGTCTAACGGGCAAGTGGATCAACCAGACTTGGGTGCTATCTACGCACTATGGCTTCTGACTCACAAGACAGTTGATTTCTAACCTCTTATCTGGGAGGAATTCTCATAACATGCTCGGATCGGAATATGCCGGGGCCTCCCTTCTTATTGTCTATGGACGAAACCACGCCCAACCTCCCCTCCTTTGTCTCTTTGATGTTCTGGGGTGTAAGAATTGGTGAAGATCTTCAAATCCATCTAGAGTAATGCGTATATCTAATTGGGTGTCCACCTGCACAAACACCCAGGCGGTATGCCTGAGTGATAAAGTGTGGCTGTCTTATGGTAAATACGGTTGAAGATTCCAGCTACAAAGTTGGTCTCGTTTCTGGGTCCATTGAGGGTGTGAAGCACATTAAAACCATGAGGGGAGAAGCTTCGTTTCCTCCCCACCATGCACATCCCGAACTCCGTTCCATGCCTGTATTCGGTGAAGCCAGTCATCCTGAAAACACTTCTCCCCAGCAAGTGCCTCCTCATGCTCCTCTGTGAGGCTGATTTCCACCAATGTCTTTGAGGTAAAGGAGACTGAAGGGGTTTGGGACTGAAGAAAGATCCTGGAGCTGAACGATAAACCTGGACATTGAGGTTCTCCAGAGTGTTCTCCAGACCAAGAACAGGGGGAGGGCCGCCGAAAAGGGGGAGGAGAGTACTGTCACAGGTGCTCCTGCAACCCATGTACCGAGTTGAGTGACACCTGTGCCCGCACCTTTTGTCCAACGCTTGGCCGCGGCCAGCCTGACTCGCCTGACCGCGCTCAGTGTTGTATCCAGACGGTCCAACCGCTTGTCCCCCCTACTAGGGTGCGCACACGCCAGGCTTACACATTAAAGGCTTGCGAGCTGCTGATGGGGCGATGGTCCTCCATGGTTATTATAAAATAGCCTTCCATGCAAACCAGACGGATCTTATGCATGACATTCCACTACGTCCCCACGACTCTGCTTGTCCTGACCTCCCGGCATGTCCACGACGCTATGAGGTCCACACTTATTACGGATATCTGATCCTTGCGCATTTGTCCTGACTCCTGCCTGTCCACAACTCTATTATCCATTCTGCCTTACCATTCGGCACCACGCCTTGACCACCCACAAGCAAAGTCACGCCTTGTAGAGTGACCTTGGTGTCATCCGAAGCAGCAAGTCCAACTCGCCTTGCGGCGGGGTCGCCTAAAACCGGGGCCAATTAGACTATGCTTCCAGGTGTCTTTTTGCTTATGTCTCGCAGTGGTTCAGTGGGCCACACCTCTGGATCCTGAATATACCATTATTGGTTCTCACACTCCGGATAGTTTAGAACCTTAATCTGCCATTACCATCACCGTGTCTCTATACTCCAGGATGCCGTACTTAATCTACACCTACAATCACCGGTCTTATACTCCAGGATGCCAGTAACTCAATCTACAATACCATCACCGGTCTGTTCCAGGAGAAAAGGAAAAAAAATGAATGATGAAAATCAAAAGACAATGCACTCCCAAGCTCTCTTCCCCTTGTTTCCACTCCCTTCATATTACCCCCCCACCCGCTACCCCTTCCCATCCCTTCTTAAAACTGGGTCTCTCCGCCTCCTCCTATCCCCTCCCGTACTTTAATCCTTATATACTCTACCCTCACTTTCCCCCCTCTTCCTTCTCTTCCCCCTTATACCCCTTTCTTAGATCGCGGTATTAATCCCGTACCTTTCTCCTCCGTTGCGGTTCTCTATATCCAGGATGCCAGTACTTCATCTACATACCATCACCGGTTTCCATACTCCAGGATGCCAGTACTTCAAGCTACCATACCATAACCGGTCTCTATGCTCCAGGATACCAGTATAATCCACCATACCACACGGTTCTCTATACTCAGGATACCAGTGATTCATCACCATACATCACCGGTCTCTGTTACTCCAGGATGCCATTCTTCATCTACCGTACCATCACTGAGTCTCTATTAATCCAGGATGCCAAGTTACTGCATTCTACCCATTACATCACCGGTTCGCTATGCTCCAGGACCCAGTACTTCATCTACCATACCACACCTGGTTTGTCTGTTACTCCAGTGCACAGTACTTATCTACCATCCATCACCGGTCTCTGTACTCCAGGAGATGCCGTCTTCAATCTACCAAGCATCACCGATCCTCGATAATCCAGGATACCAGTACTTTCTACCATACCTTTATCCCACGGTCTCTATGCCTCCAGGATACAGTACTTCATCTACCTACATCACGGTCTCTCGACTCAGGATGCCAGTACCTTCATTACCATACCATCATGGTCTCTATGCTCAGGATACCAGTACTTCATACATCCATCACCGGTCTCTTACTCCAGGACACCAGTACTTCATCTACCATTACATCACTGGTCCTATGATCCAGGATTAACCCATACTCATTTACCATACATCACCGGTTCTATCTCAGGGTGCCAGTACTCCATCTACCATACCATCACCGGTCTTCTCTACTCCAGGTTACCAGTAGTATTAATCTACCATACCATCACCGGGTTCTTCTAGATGCCCAGGGATACCAGGACTTCATCTCATACCTCACCGGTCTCTATCCTCAGGATACCAGTACTTCATCTAACCATACCATCACTGGTCTCTAGCTCCAGGTACAACAGTACTTCATGCTTCTACCATACCATCCAAACGGTCTCTGTACTCCAGGATTGACAGTACTTATCCCCCATACCATCCCTGGTCTCTACTACTCAGGATACCAGTACATCATCTACCATAAATCACCGGGTTCTGTAAGCCAGATGCCAGTACTCATCTACCAACCACACTGAGTTGATGCTCCAGGATACCAGTTACTTAATCTACATACCTTACGGTCCTATACCCCAGGATGCCAGTACTTATCTACCATACCATCACCAGCTCTATACCCCAGGATGCTGAGAGTACTTCATCTACAATACCATCAAAGGTCTTGTACTCCCGGTTACCAGTACTTCATCTACCATAACATCACGGGCTCTATACTCCCGGATGCCAGAGTACTTCATCTACCAATTACCATCACCGGTCTTCGTTACTCCAGGATACCAGTACTTCACTCTTACCCATCCATCAAAGGTCTCGTACTCCAGCGTTACCAGTACTTCCATCTACCATACCATCACCGGTCTCTGTTATCTCCAGGATGACAGTACTTCATCTACCCATAACCATCACCGACTCTCTATAATCAGGATACCAGTAATTCATCTAACGTACCATCACGGTCTTATACTCCAGATGACCAGTACTTCATCTTACCATACCCATCACTGGTCTCTATACTCCAGGATGCATTATTCACTACCATACCATCACCCGTCTATATGCTTCCAGGATACCCAAACTTATACACCATACCATCACCGGTCGCTATACTCCAGGATACCAGAGTGCTTCCATATACCATACCATCACCGTATCGGTTACTCCAGGATTGCCAGTTCTTCATCCTAACCGTTACCCATCACTGGTCTCTATACTCAGGATACCAGTACTTCAATTACCTACCATCACCGTTCTCTGGATCCAGGAGCCAGTTACTTCATCTACCATACCATCACGGTCTCTGTACTCCAGGATGCCAGACTTCATACCATACCAAGCACCGTCTCGGTACTCCAGGATGAAGTACTTTCATATACCCAATAGCATCACGCGCTCTATAATCCAGGATCCCGTACTTCATCTACCATACCATCACGTCTCTTAGGCTCCAGGATCCAGACTTCATCTACTATACCATCACCGGGATCTATACCCAGGATGCCAGTTACTTCATCTACCATACCATCCACTGGTCTCTATGCTCCAGGATACCAGTACTTATCTACCATACCATCACCGGTCTCATACTCCAGGACACCAGTACTTAATAGACCATACAGCACTGGTCTCTATGCTCCAGGATAAACAGTACTTCATCTACCATACCTCACCGGTTTCTATACTCCAGGAGGCCAGTTACTTCATCTACCATACCATCACCGGTCTATAACTACAGTTACCAGTATTCATCTACCATACATGACGGATCTATGCTCAAGGATACCAGTACTTCAATATACAATACCATCACCGGTCTCTAACCCGGATACAATTACTTCAGTACCCATACCATCACCGGTCTCTAGACTCCAGACGGATACCAGTACTCATCTACCATACCACACGGTTTATGTGACTACAGGATGCCCAGTACTCATCTACCATACCATCACTGGTTCTATGCTCAAGGTACCAGGACATCATCGACCAGACCATCACCGGTCTGCTATACTCAAGGATGCCAGTACATTCATCTACATACCATACCGGTCTCATACTCCAGGATAACAGAGTACTTCATACTACCTATACCATCAAGGTCTCTATACTCCAGGATACCAGTTACTTCATCTACCACGACCTCACGGTCTCGTACTCAAGGATGAAAGTACTTCATCCACCATACATCAATGGTCGCTATACTCCAGGATGCCAGTATTCAGCTACCATACCATCACCGGTCTCTGTACTCCAGGAATACCAGACATCATCTACATACCCTCACCGGGTTCTGTACTGCCAGGATGCAAGTACTTCAATCTACCATACCATCACTGGTCCTCTATGCTCCAGGAGAACAGTACTTCATTACAATACCTTCACGGTCTCTATTACCCCTAGAGGCAAGTACTTTTCATTACCATACCATCACCGGTCTATATACCCCAGGATAACAGTACTTCATCTACCATACCATACGGTTCTATAATCCAGGATGGAAGTGCCTTATCTACATACATAACCAGTCGGTACACCAGGATTGGCAGACGTCATCTACCATACCATCCCCGGTCTCTATACGCCAGGATACCCGTACTTCATTACCATAAATCACCTGGGTTCTCTATACTCCATGAGCCAGTACTTCATTCTACCATAACATCACCGGTCTATTGCTATAGGATGACAGACTTTTCAAATCTTACCATTACCATCAATGGTTCTAATGCTCACAAGGATACCAGTTCTCATCTTACATACCATCATCCGGTCTTCTGCTAATCCCGGATTGCCAGTAATTCATTCCACATACCATCCTGGTCTCTATGCTACAGGATGTCCAATACTTCGTCTACCATACCATCACCGGTCTTCTATACCCCAGGAACCAGTGCTTCATCTACCATACCATCACCGGTCTCTGTACTCAGGATGGCCCTAGACTTCATCTTACATACCACATGTTCTATATCCAGGATGCCAGTACTTCATCTACCATACCTCAACCAGTCTGTAACACCAGGATGCCAGGAATTCATTACCATCCATCACCAGTCTCTATACTCAAGGTGCCAGTATTCATCTACCATACCATCACTGGTTCTATGCTCAAGGATACAGTACTATCTACCATACAATCACAGCCGTTCGCTATGCCCAAGAATGTCATACGTCATCTACCATAACATCACCGGTCTATCTGACTCCAGGGACACCATACTTAATCTACGATACCATCACCAGTCTCTATACTCCAGGATGCCCGTACTTCATCTACCATACGATCACCGGTCTCTGTATCCAGTATGCCAGTACTTATTCTACCATACATCACGGTCTCTATGCTCCAGGATGCCATACTTATCTCCATACCATCACCGGTCTCTCTGCTCCCAGGATGCCGTACTTAATCTACCATACCATCACGGTCTCTATGCTCTAAGGATACCAGTACTTCACTACCCTACCAGTCACCGGTTCTGACTCCGGATACCATATTAAGCTACCATACCATCACCGGTCTCTATGCTCCAGGATGCCAGTACTTCATCTACCGTAAACACGGTTCTCTATGCTCCAGGGGAAACAAGTACTCATCTACCATACATCACCGGTCTCTATGCTCCAGGGTGCCAGTACTTCATCTACCATTACCATCCACCGTCCCTCTATCACCAGTGATGCCATAATATCACCATACCTCACCGGTTCTCTATACTCCAGGATGGCCAGTACTTATCTACCCTACATCACCGGTTCTCTGTACGCCAGGATGCCAGTATTTTCATCTACCATACCATCGCGGTCTCTCTACTCCAGTGATACCAGTACTCATCTTTACCATACCATCACTGGTCTCTATACTCCGGGATGCTCAGAGTTCATCTACCATTACCATCACCAGCTGTACCAGGAGATACCAGACTTCAGCTACCCATACCATCAATGTCTCTCTATACGCCCGGATACAGTACTCTCTACCCATACCTCACGGTCTCTTCTGCTCCAGGATGCCAGAGAGTACTCATCTACCATTACCATCCCGGTCTCTATACTCAGGATGCCAGTACTTCCTTCAATCGACCATACCATCACCGGTCTCGGTACTCCAGAGGCAGTACTTCATCTTACCATACGATCACAGGGTCTCTAGCTCAGGATGCCAGTTACTCATCTACCATACCATCACCGGTCTCTATACTCCAGGATGGCAGTGCCTTATCTACCATACCATCACCAGTCTGTACACCAGGATGTCAGTACTTCATCTACCATACCATCACCGGTCTCTATACTCCAGGGATACAGTAATTCATCTACCATACCATACCGAGTCTCTATGCTCTAGGATGCCAGTACTTCATCTACCATACCATCATGGTCTCTATGCTCCAGGATCCCAGTGCTTCATCTTCAATACCATCACCGGTTCTCTGTACTCAGGATGCAGTACTGCATCTCCAGGCCTATCACTGGTCTCTATGCTCCAGGATGTCAAATACTCGTCTACCATACCCTGCAGGTTCTCTATACTCCAGGATACCAGGGCTTCACTACCAGACCCTCAACGGTCTCTGTACTCCAGGATGGATGCCCAATACGTATCTACCATACAATCACTCGGTCTTATACTCCAGGGATGCCAGTACTCATCTACATACCATACCAGTCTGTAATCCAGGATGTCCAATAACTTCATCTACATACCATCCCAGTCTGTACACCAGGATGCCAGTAATTCTCACCATACCATCACCAGTCTCATACTCAAGGAGGCCAGTTAATTCATCTACATCCATCACTGGTCTCTAGTGCTCCAGGATACCAGACTTCATGACCATACCATCCACCGGTCTCTTGCTCCAAGATGTCAATACTTCCTCTACAATACCATCACCGGTCTCGATGCTCCAGGACACCAGACTTCATCTACGCTACATCACCAGTCTCTATACTCAGGATGCCAAGTAATTCATTACCATACATCACCGTCTTTGTCTCCAGTATGCCAGTACTTAATCTACCTACCATCACCGGCTCTTATGCTCCAGGATGCCAGTACTCATCTACCATACCATCACAGGTTCTCTAGCTCCAGGATGCCGTACTTCATTCTTTACCATACCATCACGGTCGCTATGCTCTAGGATACCCGTACTTCATCTAACATACATCACCGGGTCTCGGTACTCCAGGGGGGGGGATACCAGTAACTTATCTACCATTACCATCACCGGCTCTTGCTCCAGGTGCCAGTACTTCATCTACCGTAAACATCACCGGTCTTATGCTCAGACACCAGTACTTCATCTCCCATACCATCACCGGTCTCTATGCTCCAGGATGCCAGTACTTCATCTACCATACCATCACCGGTCTCTATACTCCAGGATGCCAGTACTTTATCTACCATACCATCACGGTCTCTATACTCCAGGATGCCAGAGTACTTTATCTTACCATACCACACCGGTCTCTGATACTCCAGGGATACCAGTATTCATCTCTACCATACCATCACCGGTCTCTCTACTCCGGATAACAGTACTTCATCTAACCATACCATCAATGGCTCTTACTCCGGGATGCCAGTACTTCATCTACCATACCATCACCAGTCTGTACTCCAGGATACCAGTACTTCATCTACCATACCATCACTGGTCTCTATACTCCCGGATACCAGTACTTCATCTACCATACCATCACCGGTCTCTTTGCTCCAGGATGCCAGTACTTCATCTACCATACCATTCACGGTTCTCTATACTCCAGATGCCAGTACTTCTCTACCATACCATCACCGGTCCTGTACTCCAGGATGCCAGTACTTCATCTACATACGATCACCGGTCTCTATCTCCAGGGATGCCAGTTACTTATCTACCATACCATCACCGGTCTCGGTCTACAGGGATACAGTACTTCAGCTAAATACCATCACCCGGTTATCTGTACTCCAGGTTACAGTACTTCATCTATCATACCATCACCGGTCTCTGTTACTCCAGGATGCCGTACTTAATCTACCCCTACCAATCAACGCTCTGCTATAATCCAGGATACCAGTACTTCATCTAAGACAATCACCGGTCTCTCGTACTCCGGATGCCGTACTTCATCTACCATACATCAACGGTCTCTATTACGCCAGGATGGCAGTACTTCAATCTACCATACCATCACCGGTCTCTATGCTCCAGGATGCCACTACTTTATCTCCTACCATAACCGGTCTTCAGCTCCGGATGCAGTACGTCATTCTACCATACCATCACCGGTCTCGAGTTTTTTTTTTTTTTGGCTCCAGGATGCCAGTACTTCATATACCATACCATTCCCTGGTCTCTATACTCCAGGATGCCAGTACTCATCTACCATACCATCCCGGTTCTATACTCCAGGATGCCCAGTACTTCATCTACAATACCCTCACGGTCTTATACTCCAGGCTGCAGTACTCATTCTACCATACCATCAACGGGCCTAATGCTCCAGGATGACAGTACTTCATATACCATACCATCACCGGTCTCTATGCTCCAGGATGCCAGTTAATGCATCTACCATACCACACTGGTCTCTATACTCCCGGATAACAGTACTTCATCTACCATACCATCCGGTCTCTGCTCCAGGATTGCCAGACTTCATCTACCATACCATCACCGGTTATCTGTACCCCAGGATTGCCAGACTTCATCTACCAGACCATAACCCGGGTCGCTATGCTCCAGGATGCCAGTACTTATCTACCATACCATCACCGGTCTCTATACTCCGGATCCAGTACTTAATCTACCATACCATCACCGGTCCTATTACTCCAGGATGCAAGTACTTATCTACCATACCATCACCGGTCTCTGTACTCAAGGATGCCAGTATTCACTACAATACCATCACGGTTCTACTACTCCAGGATCACAGTACTTCATCTACACATACATACCGGTCTCTATACTCACGGATGCCAGTATTCATTCTACCATACCATCACCGTCTGTATCCAGGATACCAGTCTTTCATTACTACGTTTATACTCGGTGCACGACTCACTACATACTGGTACTCTATACTCCCGGATGCCAGTAATCTCATCGACCATTACCATCACGGTCTCTATGCCGCCAGGATAGCCAGTACTTCATCCATCACATACCATCACGGTCTCATACTCCAGGATGCCATTCTTTCATGCACATACCATCACCGGCTCTGTACTCCAGGATGCCAGTACTTCATCTAACCTACACACCCGGTCTCTATAGTTCCAGGAGGCCAGTACTTCAGTCTACCATACCATCACGGTCTCTATGTCTCCCGGACTTACCAGTACTTCACTACCATAACATTCACGGTCTCTGATACTCCAGGATGCCAGTACTTCATTACTACCACGGTACTCTACTCAGAGCCGCGTCTCTCAGCTATCACCTCTCAATCAGGATACCATTACTTCATCTACCATACCATCACCGGTCTATGTACTCAGGCTACCAGACTGACATCCATACATCGTAGAGCCATACTCAACATCCATCACCGGATCTATAATCCAGGATCCAGTACTTATCTACCGTACATCACTGGTACTCTGGCTCCAGGGATGCCAGTACTCTTCATCTACAATAACATCACCGGTCTCTATACTCCAGAGTAATACTCCATGCACAGTCTCTACTCATCGTACTTCATCTACCATACCCAAGTCAACCGGGCTCTCTATGCATACATCAGGTATCCAGGTACCCATACTTCATCTACCATACCATCACCCGGTCTCTATGCTCCAGGATACCCAGTACGCATTCTATTACATACCATACCGGTCTCTATAGCTCCGAAGGCCAGTACTCATCTTACCATACCATCACGGTCGTCTTGTACCCAGGATAGACCAGTCACTTCATCTACCACACGGTCTGCATACCATACCGGTCTCTGTATCTACCAAGGAGGCCAGTACCTCATCAACCATACCAGCACTAGGTCTCCATACTCCAGGACGGCAGTCACTTCATCTACCATACAGCATCACCGCTTCTATCCAGATGCAGGATGCCAGTAATTCATTACCATACCATACACTGGTTCATATTCTCCAGGACAGGACCGTATACTTCCCATACCATCACGATCTGGTCTCTATCCCGGGATGCCAGTACTTCATCTTACACATACCATCCATGTCTCTATACTCCAAGGATGAGTACTTCATCAATAATGCCATTTACTCCCGTCATCTGTCATAAAATAAATCCCGGTCTCTTACCAGGATGCCAGTACTTCACTCCATACCATCACGAGCCTATTACCAGGATACCAGTACTTCATCTACCATACCATCCACCGGTATGTCTCAGGGTTAGCCAGTACTGCTATTCACATACCATCACCGGGTCTCTGTACCCCAGGATGCCAGTACTCATTACACATACCATCCACCGCTCTAATCCAGGATTCCAGTTACTTCATCTACGACATCAACCGGTCTCTCATATCCAGGATGCCAGTACTCATCTACCATACCATATGACGCTATCTATAATCAGGATGCCACGTACTCATCTACCATACCATCACCGGTCTTATGACTCCAGGATAGCCAGTACTTCACTACCATACAGAATACGGTAGTTCGTATACTCAGGATGCCAGTGCTCTCTAACATCACCGTCTCTACTCCAGGGCCGCTCAACTACGTCCAGGTCCGATCAGAACCAGTACTTCACTACCATACCATCACCGGTCTCTGTTCTAAGCCCAGGAGCCAGAGACATTCATCTACCATACCTCAACCGGCTCTGTAACTCCAGGATGACAGTACTTCATCTACCATAACATTCACTCATGTACCACCGGATGCCAGTACTTCATCTACCATACTCACGCTCTAAACCAGGATACCTAATCATAATACTCACGGTCATGCCAAGGAGGATGAGCTTCAGTACTATCTACCATACCATCACCGCGTATCTATATCCTCAGAGCCCAGTATTATCATTACACATACCATACCGGTCCTAGCTCCAGGATACCAGTACTTCATCTACCTAACCCATCACCGGTCTCTATAGCTCCAGGACACCAGTACTTCATCTACCATACCATCACTCGGTCTCTATGCTCCAGGATACCAGTAGATTCATCTACCATACAGCCACCGGTCTCTATGCTCCAGGATGCAGTACTTCATCACCTACATCTCACCGGTTCTTATATCTCCAGGTTAGCCATACTTCATCTACCATACACAATACGCGGTTCTTGCTCCAGGACACAGACTTCATCTACCTACCTCACCGATCATATCCGGTCAGTATCATACTACCGTCTCTATACTCCAGGGTACAGTGTATTCCCCAGTCCTACTTTCTGACTAGATCAGACTCATTACTACATCACTGGTCTCTAGTACTCCAGGATCCAAGTTACTTCATTACCCATACAATCACGGCTCATTATACTCCAGGATTTGCCAGTACTTCATTACCATACATCACCGGTCTCTATACTCACAGGGATGCCAAGTACTTCATATAGCACGTCTCTTACATCCAGATCAGGTTCCTAATATACCACCGGTATTGTACCCAGTAGCCAGTTCATCTACATACCATCACGGTCTCTATACTCCAGGATGCCATACTTTCATCTACCATACACACCGGTCTTCAGTACTCAGGATCAACCCTAAATCAGCGTTTGTTCCAGAGCCATAGTATTCATTACCATACCATCACTGGTCTCTATGCTCCAGGAGATGCCAGTTTAATTCATCTACCATACCTCACGTGGTCTCTATATCAGGATGCCAGAATTCCATTCTACCATACAATCAGGATTACTTACGCTCCAGGATAAACAGTACTTCAATTACCATACCATCACCGGTTCTATAATCCATGGCATGCCACACTACTCACCTTACACGTTAACTTCTTCCCACTACCATCACCGCGTCTCTATACCTCCAGGATGCCAGTACTTCATCTACATACCATAAGGTCTCTATACTCCAGGATGCCAGTAACTTATTACATACCATCACCGGTCTATACTTGCTCTCAGGATGACAAGTACTTTCATCTACCCAATACCATCCACGGTCTCTAGACTCCAGACCAGTGCTTCATATCCACCATACCAGCACTGGTCTATGCTATATCCAGCGATGGCCAGATAACTTCATCTACAATAATGGTCTCTATTGCCAGGGATGTCATATAGTTACACATACCATCACAGCCGGTCTCTATCTCACAGGATCGCAGTGACTTCAATGTACAATACCATCACGTCTCTGTACTCCAGGATGCCAACAGTATCTACACCATACCATCAATGGTCTTATACGCTCCAGGATACCAGTACTTTCATGACCCCATACCATACCCGCCTATGATACAGGATCCAGTACTTCATTATACCATTACCATCAACCGTCTCATAGCTCAGGAGCAGTATCTTCATCTTACCATACCTCACGGTCTCTATGGTCCAGGGATGCAGACTTATCTACCACCCCTTACCATCACGCTCTCTATCTCCAAAGGATAAATACTTCTCTAACATACCATCACCGGTTTAGCCTCCGGATGCCAAGTTACTTCATCTACGATTACCATCACAGCTTCTCTATAATCAGGATGCCAGGACTCATTACCATAACATTCACCGTTCTGATATCCACGATGCCAGTACTTATCATACATACCATCACCGGCTCTATTGCTCCAGAGCCAGGACTTATCTACATACCCATCACCGGTCTCTATGCTCCAGGATGCCAGTACCATCTCCATACCACAGTGTATCCGTAGGAACCGATCTCATATCGCTCGTCCAGGATGCCAGTACTTCATCCTACAATACCATCCCGGTCTTATGCTCCCAGGATGCCAGACTTCAATCTACAAACACACGCCGGTCCTATGCTCCAGGACACTGGCAGTTACTTCATACATACCTACCGTCTTATCATCCAGGTGCAGACTCATCTCATACGGTCATCCAGGATGCCAGTACTCTGCTACCACCATCACCGGTCTCTATCTCCAGGATACCACGTACTGTATCTACCATACCATCACCGGCTCTATGTCGCGGATGCCAGTAGCTTATCTTCACCATTACCTCACCGGCTCTCTAGCTCCAGGATAGCCAGTACATCAATCTACCCATACCATCACTTCCGGTCTCCGGATGCCGTACTCCTACCGACAGTCGACTCCAGGTACCGTTATTACAATACCACATGGCTCAATCGGTCCAGTAATATCTAATACCTCCTTTAGCTAAGGATGCAGTACTTCATTTAACCATACCATCCACGAGTCTCTATACCAGTGCCGAGTACTTAGATTAAACATTACATCCACCGGACTTGCTATATAACAGGATGCAGTCTTATCTACCATAAGATCACCAGTATGCTACCCAGGATGCCAGTATTCATCTACCATTACCCATCAGGTCTCTATACTCCGAGGCATGCCGTACTTTCCAACCATCACAGCGGTCCTCATGACTCCGGATACAGTACTCATCTACCATACCATCACCAGTCTACTAATTCAGGATCGCTAGGACTCATTACCATACAATGCACCTGTGTCTGCTACTCAGGATTGCCAGTACTTTACATCTACCAACCATCCTGAACGGTCTCTATGTCCAGGATACCTGCCTTATATTCCATACCATCACGGTCTGTTCTATCCAGGGCACCAGACTCATCTACCATACCATCAATGGTTCTATGACTCCAGGATGCCAGTACTCATTTACCACTACCATCACCGGTGCTCTATAGTCCAGGGAACGGCCGTGCTCATTACCATACCATCACCGGTTTCGTATACATGCCCAGGATACAGAATTCATCACATACCACAAGGTGTCTATATACTCCAGGATGAACAGTACTTTCATCTACCATACCATCAACCGCTTGTAGCTCAGGATGTCAAGTACTTCATATACCATACATCACCGGTCTCGGTACACCAGGATGCCAGTGACTTCAATTTACCATACCATCACCTGGTATCTAGTACTCCGGAGATCTCAGTACTTCATTTCTACCAACATCATACGGTCTCTATGCTCAGGATACCAAGTACTTTCATTCACCATACCATAACGGTCTTATGCTCCAGGACTATACACCACAGACTCTCATGCCTCGCAAAGACAATAACATACATCACATCTATAAGCTCCAGGATGCCAGTTAATCATCACGTTCTTACTCCAATGACCAGAATAATATCTCCGTCTCAACCGGTCTCTATTGTACTCCAGGATAGCACAGTCAGTACTTCATCTACCATACCACACCGGTCTCTAGCTACAGGATGGCCAGTTACTTATATACCATACCATACACCGGTCTCTATCTCAGGTACTGCAGTACTTCATTACCATACCATACACCCGGTCTGCTAGCTCCAGGATACCAGTTACTCATCTATCCCATACCATCACCGGTTCTATTGCTCCAGGATGCAATGACTTCATACTACATACATCGACCGGTCTCAGGACTCCAGGATGCAGAGTACTTCAATCTACACATACCCCATCACCGGTCTCTTGCTACAGGTATTGCCAGTCTTCATTCCATACATCAACGGTCTCTAGCTCCAGGATGCCAGTACTTATCTCTACCATACCATCACCGGTCTATAATATGCAGGATGCCAGTATTTATCTACAATACCATCACCTGGCCTGTACTCCAGGTCAGTGATTTCAGACCGATCAATCAGGTATCTCTCCGATACATACCATATACCTCACACGGTCTATAGCTCCGGAGGATGCAGACTTCATGAGTAACTATACAAGTCTGTACTCCAGATTACATACCAGTACATACCACTGGTCTCTATAGGCGTAGGAATCCAGTACTTTCTCATACATCACGGGTCTATTTGACTCGGAGTGCATGTACTTCAATCTAACATAACATAACATGTTCTTACTCCAGGATGAAGTACTTATACCATACACGCAATACGGTCTCTTATCTCCAGGTGACAGTTGCTTCATCTCCATACGCATCCACGGTCTCTATGCTCCAGGTCACCAGTATCATCTAACCATACCATCACCGGTCTCTATACGACCAGGTATGCCAGTACTTCATACACTCAGACATCACGGTCTCGATACTCAGGTTACCAAGACTTCATCTGAACCATACATCACCGGTACTTAATCTTCAGGATCCCAGTACTTCAGTCTACCATACCATCACGCTCTCTATACTACCAGTGAACCAGAGTACTTGATTACCTACCATCACCGGCTCGTATCCAGGGATTGCCGAGTACTTCATCTACCATACCATCACCGGTTCATTATCTCGACAGGATTACCAAGTACGTTCATCTCTTACCATACCATCACGGTCTATGCTCCAGGATGCCAAGTATTCATTACCATACCATCACGGTTCTCTATGCTCCAGGGACCAGTACTTATCTACCATACCATCACCGGTTGTCGGTGCCAGTACTCAATACCACATTACTGGCCATGATTACAGGATCGTATTCATTCTAACTTCACGCCGTATCACCTACTCATCACGGGCTCATACGTCTAGACTGCCAGGAGTAAGTACTCAATTTTCTACCATACATCACCATGGGTTTATCTATACTCCAGGGATGCAGTACTTATCACCATACATCACTGGTCTTCATGCATCCAGGAGCAGTCTTCATCTACCAATACTATCACTGGATCTTATAATCCAGGTGCCAGTACTCAATCTACACCATACCTCCACGGTCTCTATGGCTCCAGTGAGACCAGTATCTTCATCTCACCATACAATCACCGGTCTCTTATAGCCAGGATGCCAGTATCTATTACCATACCATCACCGGTCTCTATGATCCAGGATGACAGTACTCATCTACCATACCACACCTTCTAACGATGCGACTTATAAATATCACGCTATACTCCGGAGCCAGCGTTCCATCCATAGTCCGTACCCAATGCAGATTTCGGTATACATAATCACTACTCTATACGTGATACAGTACTTCATCTCCATAACATCACTGGTCTCATTACTCCGGGATGCAGTACTTCATCTACACATACCATCACCAGTCTCTATACTCCAGGAACCAGACTTCATCACCCTACCATCCACCGGTTCTATACACCAGGATGCCAGTACTCAGCACATACCATCACTGTCTCTATACTCCAGGATACAGTGCTTCATCGACCATAACCATTCCACCTGGTCGCTATACTCCAGGATGCCAGTGTACGTCATTTTACGTACCATCACCGGTCTCTATGCTCCAGGATGCCAGTGCTCATTCCCATATGCGTGTCGGATCACGAGCGAAGCTCTGACTGTGTGAACGCGGCCTGAGACTGCAGAGTCCGTCCTGACACACGCCTGGGCCTCGCTGTGGATACGTCTCACGCTCATCACACGTGTAATATAGCAACAGTCACCGGATCAGGAGCGAAAGCCTCTGACTGTGTGAACGCGGCCTGAGACTGCAGCGTCGTCCTGCACACGCTCCTGGGCCTCGCTGGTGCGCTGGATCAGTCCCCCGCTCACAAACGGGCATTATAGACGCAGTCACCGGATCAGGAGGGAAGCCTCTGTGTGAACGCGGCCTGAGACTGCAGCGTCCGTCCTGCACACGCTCCTGGGCCTCGACTGTGCGCTGGATACGTCTCCCGCTCATCACACGGTGCATTATAGACGCAGTCACCGGATTCAGGAGGGAAGCCTCTGACTGTGTGAACGCGGCCTGAGACTGCAGCGTCCGTCTGCAACACGCTCCTGGGCCGCGCTGTGCGTGGATACGTCTCCCGCTCATCACACGGTTGCATATAGCGCAGAGTCAACCGGATCACGAGCGAAGCCCTGACTGGTGAAGCGGAGCTGAACTGCACGTCGTCCCCTGCAGCCGCTCCTGGGCCTCGCTGTGCGCTGGATACGTCTCCCGCTTCATCACACCGTCGACTATGACCAGGGTGCCACGCGGGAGGTGCAGAGAGGAAGGCCTCGTGACAAATAAGGGATGTAATGACTCGGGGCATGAAGTGAATAAGTGCGCAGCGTGGATCTTATTCACTCCATATAGTGGACACTTACACCCCAACAATCGGCGCAGTCGCTCCACTCAAGTTTCGCTATCTGCTGCTATATGCGCCAAGCCCTGCGCTATCTGCAGCTATATGTGGCTAGCCCTGCGCTATCTGCAGCCCTTCTACTATTACAGCATTTTTGTGACAGAGCGAAACATCACCGATAATTTAAGGTTTGAAAATGTCAATAAGTAAACCACAAGGCATTGACACAATGGGGGTCATTTACTTACCCGGTCCTGTCGCGATCCAGCAGCGCGTTCTCAGTTGAGGATTCGTGTCTTCCGGCAATTCACTAAGGTAGTGCGCCCGATGTCCACCAGGTGTCGCTGCTGCGCTGATATCCGCCGAGGTTCTCCGGAGTTCAACCTATTTTCCGACGGCCACGCCCCCTGATTTCCATCACATGCATGCCGGCTCCGATGCGCCACAATCTCATCGTGTGCGCCCAAAAACCCAGGAAAATTCGCCGCAATCAGGTAATTTTTGGGAAACCAGACGAAAAAGAGCGATTCGGACCCTTAGTAAATGAGCCCCAATGTGACTGGGATCCTATTTATCTTCTCACAATTATTCCTGATTCCATGACGATTCCTGCTACTCCGCAAGGAAAGTCTCCAGCAGTCTGAATGATATCGGCAGGACTAGGTACAATTATAATATACAGGGCGTGAATGAATTATCAGCTCTCGGAGCCAGGAGGCGCGTGGGTGACATAAGCCAGTGCGCCTCCGGCTCATTAGCATATAGAATATAAATGTATATTCCATCAGTAACAAAACTGCATAAAGTAATAAACAGGCGGCAGAGTCTACCATGTGTATATCTGTACAGCTCCTCATACTGTGCAGCTCATTCATAGCTCACTGTCAGGATTCGGGATGTGTGGACCCTCGGGTGTGACCAGCCTGCGGTGGCAGCCGAGGTCCAGGTACCTTTGCAGGAGACAGTCTCAGGGCAGGCGGCAGAGATGAAGGGTCAAGGCCAATCTGGGGTCAGCAACGGGAGGTCAGGCAGATGGAAACACGGGCACACAGCAACATGGAGTAACACTGGTAACATAGGAACACGTAGGGACTCTGGTAACACAGGACTAAGCAGAAGGGACACACAGGATAATCGCTAGGAAGCTTTCTCTAAGGCTGTGAGGCACAAAGATCCGGCAGGGAGAGGCAGACTTAAATAGATTCCCAGGAAACCACCGAAGAGGACTGAGCAGGAGCCGGGAGCGTTGAGAATCACTAGCAGCGTGCAAGCGGGGGGATAGGAGCACGGGTGAGCCCGCGATATGGGCCGCGGGAACACCCGTGACACCCACATGTGTATAGTCACCAAAATAGGCAACAAATCGAACAATCCACAGGGGGCACCAAACAATTTCTACAGAAAATTGCACTGAGCTTCACACAGATGTATTATTGTAAGTCCCTGACACAACAGCAACTCCAATAAATAACTTCATAGACCGAGATGAGGAGATAACAAAGGTCACTTTTACATGGGTGTAATGGGTGTAGCAGCGCAATAACGGGACCTTCTGCCACTCATAAGGGTTAATCATAGACAACAGAGGATGGTGTGAAAGAAAAACTGTAACGTGTGTGCTCTTCATGTTACATATAACTGGCTTGCGGTGGTAATATGTAGCCGCATAAGTTGAAGAGGATCGAATGTTCAATCTCACTCAATTTTTGTAAAAAAACAATCATGCAATGTATGACAGAGAAGAATTGTGCTCTCAGATTGTTCTGGGTAGGCCTAAAACCTTGAACAATAGTTACCTTTATCCCTTATCAAAGTTTAGCAACAGATAAAGTCAATATTTACTTTATCTATGAGTTGTGAGAAGTTCCTCTGTGCACCCTCCTGCAAACCTCTCCCTTCATCCTGCCAGCTAAGAAGCTGGAGCGGGGGCAATAACTTTGGATCCCGGCACCTAGAATCTCAGGGTGAAAAAGTGAATACGGAACTGCAACCGGCTCTTAAGACCCGGCATTCACATGATCGTCAGGTCTTAAAGGGTTAAGTAGAACTGCTGCATCTGATTAGACCCACTAAAGAGAGTGGTTTTCCCCTGTAATTGGGGCTCTTTTAAGAAACTCATCAACCAGCCTTTCCCAGTTAACCCAAAGTTCCTTCTGAAATCTGGGATATGGGGCTTGAACCCATGATTTTTGTCATGGACATGAATAGTGGGGCTCTGCTCCACTCATCACTAATGATGAGGACATATGTGTGGTGAAGGACATTAGTGTGGTGAGGACTTCGTTATGATGGTGGAGGACTTTGTTATATGGGTGGATCGTTTCACTGGATGTCAAAACTGCTCCAATAAGTTCATGGGGTTAAGCCATACATTTGGTTTGGGAGTTGTCCTCTGGAGTAAAGCTGCAAGTGAATAACATGGATTAACTGATGAGAATGTTGGAAGTAGGAAAAAAGGGAAAGTGGAAGACCTTCCCAGGACATCCCCATATGGTACATTTTTTGTGATGTTTCTTGTATACACTGGTTAATACTCCAAGAAAGTGACCAGCCGAAGGATGTATGGGACAGGGTGGAGACTATCCAGTCTGGTGAAAGAAGAGTGACCTCCAGAAGAGTGAGGGGAGGTCATCCCCATAAGCTACTTGTGTTTCTTATGTAAATGTCTGAGGGTCTCTGCATGTTACATATATTTCTTCAGGAAGGGTCTTGATTTGTCCATATATGTTACAAGTATTTCCTGGGAACTGTACAGTGCAGTGATATATACATTGGTCCATGTAGGAGCAGGGATGCTGGTACCATCTGCTTGCATGTGAACGTCGCCTCCTTCTGTCATTGACGCTCTGGTAGTAATGTGGGTGGTGGGGGGTGAGATCCTTC
Organism: Engystomops pustulosus; assembly: GCA_019512145.1. Taxonomy (NCBI): domain Eukaryota; kingdom Metazoa; phylum Chordata; class Amphibia; order Anura; family Leptodactylidae; genus Engystomops; species Engystomops pustulosus. The sequence continues at coordinate 29,766 of WNYA01001232.1, read as the reverse complement.
TGTTAATAGAAGCTTCTAATGAAAAAAATTTCCATTCACGTCTGGTAAGCAAAGGTTTCTATGGAAACATCATCAATCTGGAATGTGGAATAACAAAATGTGGAACCGATTGACTCCCCCACACATCGGGGGTGCAGGAGGCAAGGATCTGGGCTGCTGCGTGCCGAGGGCCAGATGGACTGGTCCTACTGCTTGTATGGCTCTGCATCGGAGACTGGACTCTTCAGATGAGAGCAAAGACTTTTTTGATGGATTCAGCGTTTTATAAGTTTAAACCCTTAAGTGTTGCTCCTTTCTTGCTTCTACTCAAGAAACCTTCGTCACATGTTAAGCTCACTGATCCCATTCCTGCGAAACATTGGGTTCAATTAGTGGTGGTGGAGAACCAATGTAGCAACAAAGTTATGTCTGCCACTTGTTCTAAATAAGACATCCCAGGACTGGTACAGCACCACCTGTGTTCTTACCTCATATCTTTACTGGTGTTTACACTCCAGGGTGTCAGTACTTTCTCTACCATACCATCACTGGTCTCTACATCCCAGGATGTCAGTATTTCTACTATACCTGTCACGGGTGTTCATGTGACCCATGTCCCAGATGACCGGCGCAACTGCGCACCCCTATGTCCCCCTGACCGCGCTCCAGCATTGACTCCCCTGGTCCGGCGCGCGCTGGCTGGCTCTTTAAATCACGAGAAGCCACTGATTGGGGCTGGTTATCCCTGCTTGTTATAAATAGGAGGCCTCTTCCTGTAAACCCACTGTATCTTTGTGCTCTATGCCTCTGAGAAAGCATTCCCATTCTGCCTGTGTGATTCCCGTTGTGACCTCCTGCTACGTTCCTGACTCTGGTCCGGTGTTGCCAGGAAACACGCCCTAGGGTTCCCTAGGTGAGAGCAAAGCTCCACACCTGTATGTACCTGTTCTACTTAGCTCTGGGACAGGTAGCCAGTTTCAAGTATCTTCCTTCCTCGATCCAGGCTCTGCAGGAAACTTCGTGGATGATACCCTGGGCTCCCAGTATCATCTTCCTGTGGTCTGCCTTGAAAAACCGCTGGTCGTCTCGTCTGTCAGTGGGCAGATTCTCTATGATCTGGTGCGGTACCGCACCGAACCTCTGTGTCTGCAAGTTAGGGCGTTGCACTCAGAGAGACTATCATTTTATATTCTTTCCTGGTCTACGTCCTCTGTGCTTTCATGTCTTCCGTGGTTGCAGCATCACGCACTGATTCTCATTTGGCAGGCTTGGAAAATTCTTCCTTGGGGACCACAATGTCAGTCTCGCTGTCTTCTGAGACTCCATCCTGTGGCTACTATGCCGTCTTCAGTGTCACCCAAGCCACTAGTGGGTCTTCCCGCTTCATATACTGACTTTACCAATGTCTTTTCGGAGAAGCAAGCGGAGACTCAGCCAGAGTTGCTGCCGGGCACATCTCCTCCAAGAGGTCGGGTGTACCCATTGGGGCACATGTACTAAGGGTCCGTCAGACGCATTACTGTCGGGTTTCCCAAATATTTCACTTTTGCGCTGAATTGCCCTGGGTTTTTGGCGCACACCAAATAGTGAATTGCGGCAGCTCCAAATCCTCGTCGGACATTCCGGATCGGTGGCGTAAACGGGACAGGTAAGCAAATGTGCCTCATTGTCTGTACCTGAAACCGCGGCTATGTCAGCCTACGTGAAGGAGAATCTGCAGAAGTGGTTCATTCGCAAATCCTCTTCCCCTGCTTGTGCTGGATTCATCTTTGCAGCCAAGAAGGATGGTTCACTCCGTCCGTGTATTGACTATCGCGGCCTTAACAAGATTACGGTGAAGAATCGCTACCCGCTACTTCTGATTACGGAACTCTTTGACTGCATACACGGAGCCAAGGTCTTCACCAAATTAGACCTACGTGGGTTGTATAATCTCATTCACATTCTTGAAGGCGATGCATGGAAGACCACCTTAAAGAGAACCTACCACCACGAATCTACCTATAAAGGTAGATCGGGTGGTAGGGGGATGTAAGGGGACATGAGGATAGCTCTTTTTAGAGCTAATCCTCACGTCCCCGCTAACTTAGGTACACTTTATTCCCCATAGTGATTTCGTTATGCGGTACTGGGGGTGGAGTAGCCGGCACAGGCTACACAGCGGGCTACTCCACGCCCCAGTAGCCACAGTACTACTCCTACCCGGTTGCGTGCGGCACGCAGCTCCTCGTAGCTGCGCGCCATCGTGCCGTCATGATGGCGTTCTGCTGGCATGAGCAGAACGCGGCGAAGCTGAGCAGGCCCAGTCCGAGGCGGAGCTAGATATGCGCATGCGCAGTATCCGGCTTGTCGGCACGAGGGGACCGCAGCAACGAGGAGCTGCGCCAGCAAGCAACGCCGTAGGAGGAGTAATTGGTACGGGGCGTGGGTAGCCGCGCTGTGTCGCTCGTGCCGGCTACTCCAAGCCCCAAGTAGCCGCATAACGAAATCTACAATTAGGGATAAGTGTACCTAAAGTTAGCGGGGACGTGAGGATTAGCTCTAAAAAGAGCTATCCTCACGTCCCTTACATCCACCTACCACCCGATCTACCTTTTTAGGTAGATTCGTGGTGGTAGGTTCCCTTAAAACTCATGATGGGCACTTAATTGCTAAGGGCGGGCCCTTTCGTTTTTTCATGTCCATTTTTCACTCCCCACCTTCAAAAATCTATAACTTTTTATTTTTACACGTAAAGAGTTGTGAGCCTCCGGTACAAAAATTATTTTTTTGGTTTTTGCCAACTTCTGGCGCTAATAACTTTTTATACTTTTTGTACGGAGCTGTGGGTGGTGTCATTGTTTGGAAATTTGATATATTTTCAATTATATCATTTTTAGGTCTGTACGACCTTTGATCACTATTTTTATAGATTTTTTATATTTTTCAAAATGGCCATTTTGACTTGGGCGCTATTTTCTGTTACTGGTAGGTAACCATTGAAAAAACGTTATTATATTTTGATGATCGGGCATTGCGGATGGCGATGACCTGATGTGTTTATGATTTTTATGTTTATTTATATTTATGTCAGTCTAGGAAAAGGGGGGGGTGATTTGAAATTTTAGGTTTTTTATTATAATTTTTTTTTTTACTTTTTTGATTTTTATTATGTTTCAGACTCCCTAGGGTAGTTAACCCTAGGGGTGTCTGTACGATCCTATCATATACTGCCATACTACAGTATGGCAGTATATGGGGATTTTCCTCCTCATTCATTACAATGTGCTATCAGCACATTGTAATAAAGGGGTTTTTAAAACGAAATAGCCTCGGGTCTTCTGAAGACCCGAGGCTACATGAGACGGATCGCCGCCCCCTGATGACGGCACGGGGAGCGCGATCCCAGGGTAAGATGACAGCGCCCAGATGCGCCCGGTGCGCGCTAGCACGATCGCGCCGGGTGTTACTGGTAAGCCGGCCTATGATAGAGAGCCCGGAGCCCTCTCATGCAGCGCGACCACGAGACCGCCGCCGTGAATACACGGCGGGCGGTCGCGAACCGGTTTAAGTTACCTTGTCATGCGTTTGTCGATGACATTTTCACAGACTTGCTTTATACCTGTGTCGTGGTCTATCTAAACGATATCCTGGTGTTCTCCACGGACCTTGAGTCCCTTCAGCCAACTACTCAGCAGTCTAACGGGCAAGTGGATCAACCAGACTTTGGGCTGCTATCTACGGCACTATGTCTCTGCTCGACAAGACAGTTGGTCTAACCTCTTATCTTGGGAGGAATTCTCATACAATTCTCTGGACTCTGAATCTGCCGGGGCCTCCCCTTCTTTATTGTCTATGGACGAAATCCACGCCCACCTCTCCCTCTCTTTGTCTCTTTTGATGTTCCTGGGGTGTAAGAATTGGTTGAAGATCTCAAATCCATCTGAGAGTAAATGCGTCAATATCTACTTTGGGTGTCCACCTGCACCAAAACCCAGGCTGTTCTTCCTGGGTGATAAAGTGTGGCTGTCTTCTAGGTACATCCGGTTGAAGATTCCCAGCTACAAAGTTGGTCCTCGTTTCTTGGGTCCATTTGAGGTGCTGAAGCACATTAACCCTGAGGGGTAGAAGCTTCGTCTTCCTCCCACCATGCACATCCCGAACTCTTTCCATGCCTTTATTCTGAAGCCAGTCATCCTGAAACACTTCTCCCAGCAAGTGCCTCCTCCTGCTCCTCTGAGGCTGATTCCACCAATGTCTTTGAGGTAAAGGAGGACTGGAAGGGGTTTGGGCCTGAAGAAAGATCCTGGGAGCCTGAAGATAACACCCTGGACCATGATGTTCTCCAGAGTTTTCTCCAGACCAAGAACAGGGGGAGGCCGAAAAGGGGGAGGAGTACTGTCACAGGTGCTCCTGCAACCCATGTCCCGAGTTGCAGGTGCACCTGTGCGCCCTTTTGTCCAACTGCTTGGCCGCGGCAGCCTGACTCGCCTGACCGCGCTCCAGTGTTGTCTCCCGCGGTCCAACACGCTTGTCCCCACCTACTAGGGTGCGCACACGCCAGCTTCTCACTATTTAAAGGGCTTGCGCGCTGCTGATTGGGGCTGGTCCTCCATGGTTATTATAAATAGCCTTCCTGCAAACCCAGACGGATCTTTATGCCTGACATTCCACTACGTCCCCGACTCTGCTTATTTGATGTTCTCCAGAGTTTTCTCCAGACCAAGAACAGGGGGAGGCCGAAAAGGGGGAGGAGTACTGTCACAGGTGCTCCTGCAACCCATGTCCCGAGTTGCAGGTGCACCTGTGCGCCCTTTTGTCCAACTGCTTGGCCGCGGCAGCCTGACTCGCCTGACCGCGCTCCAGTGTTGTCTCCCGCGGTCCAACACGCTTGTCCCCACCTACTAGGGCGCGCACACGCCAGCTTCTCACTATTTAAAGGGCTTGCGCGCCGCTGATTGGGGCTGGTCCTCCATGGTTATTATAAATAGCCTTCCTGCAAACCCAGACGGATCTTTATGCCTGACATTCCACTACGTCCCCGACTCTGCTTGTCCTGACCTCCTGCCTGTCCACGACGCTATTGCGGTCCACACTTTATTACGGATATCTGATCCTTTGCCGCCTGTCCTGACCTCCTGCCTGTCCACAACTCTATTACTCCATCTCTGCCTTACCATTCGGCACCACGCCTTGACCACCACCACAAGCAAAGTCACGCCTGTAGAGTGACCTTGTGTAATCTCGCCGCAGCAAGTCCAACTCGCTTTGCGGCGGGGTCTGCTTAAAACCGGGTGCCACTTAGACTATGCTTCCAGGTGTCTGCTTATGTCTCGCAGTGGTTCAGTGGGTCCACTACCTCTGGGCGCACGATCTTAGTGACTCCCTGCACAGCGCATTATACACGGACAATGCACTTACATGCACCAGGAAGAAGGTGAACTCCGGGTTCCTGTGCGGGGAAAGCGACACATGCAGGATATTGGGCGCACGATCTTAGTGACTCCCCGCACAGCGCATTATACACGGACAATGCATTTACATGCACCAGGAGGAAGGTGAACTCCGGGGACCTGAGTGGGGAAGCGACTGTAACGACTGGGAGTTTGTGGACCCTCTGGACCACCGCGGGAGTTGGTACTAGCCGACCTGGGACCGGAGTTCACCAGAGCGCACTGGCCCTTTAAATCTGAGCAAGCTGGTGCACGCGCGTCCCTGTCTCCGAGCCGCGGGAGCAGGAGAGGACATCGCTGGAGCCAGGGGAGGTGAGCGGATCGGAGGGACGCTGAGGGGCACGGGTGCGCCCGCGATCTGAGACAGAGATCGTGGGAGCACCCGTGACAGTATCCCCCCCTTCGGCCTCCCCCTCTTCTTCTTGGTCCCAAGAAACCTCTGGAGGAGAGTCCGATTCAAGATCTTTTCTTCAGGCTCCCAGGATCTCTCCTCAGGCCCGAACCCCTTCCAATCTACAAGAAAGAACCGCTTACCCCTTCACGATCTTTATGTCCAGAACCTCCTTAACTTCATAGACATCTGGGGAATCCGCCACAGGAGCAGGAGGAGGGGATTGCTGGGAAAAGCGGTTCAAAATGACTGGTTTCAGGAGGGAGACATGGAAGGAGTTCGGGATGCGCATAGTTGGTGGAAGGTGGAGCTTGTAGGCCACTTGATGCGCTTGATTACCTCAAAGAGACCGAGAAATCGGGGACCAAGTTTGTAACTGGGTATCTTAAGCCGGATGTATTTGGAGGACAACTTTACTTTGTCACCAGGAGAGAAGACAGGTGGAGCTCGACGTTTCTTATCAGCCTAAGTTTCGGTACGGTTCGTTGCTCGTAGAAGGGACTGGCGGGTCTGGTCCCAAATAGACTTGAGGTCCTGCACCAAATCCTCTACTGCAGGGACATCAGAGGAAGTAAACAGTGGGAGAGGCGGGCGAGGTAAACATCCATAGACCACAAAGAACGGAGCCGAGCCAGTAGACCCGAATCCAAGGAATTGTAGGAGAATTCAGCCCAAGGTAGTAGGTCAGCCCAGTTGTCCTGACGGGCTGAGACAAAGTGAAGAAGGTAGCAGCCCAAAGTCTGGTTCACCCTCTCCACTTGACCATTAGACTGCGGGTGGTATGCAGAGGAAAAGTCTAGGTTGACCCGCAGCTGGTTACACAAAGAACGCCAGAATCTTGACACGAACTGGACTCCTCGATCGGACAGGATGTGAAGCGGAAGACCATGCAGCTGGAAGATGTGTCTGAAGAATAGACTGCCAAGCTGTGGGGAAGACAAAAGACCTGGAAGGGAAACAAAATGGGACATCTTTGAAAACCGGTCCGTCACCACCCAGATAACAGTACAGCCAGAGGAGAGAGGCAGATCGGTGACAAAGTGGGCGACTGGGTATCGGCAACGGCAGTAACAGTCCAGCCGGTTTGAGGCGAGAGGCTTTGTTGCGGGCACAGGAAGAGCAGGATCCCACAAACTCCTGGACATCTTTGACCAGGTCTGGCCACCAGTAGTAGCGGGAGATGAGGGCCACAGTGCGCTGCACCCCAGGATGCCCAGCCACACGAGAAGAATGTCCCCAAGATAATATCCTCTTCCGGAGAGCAGGTCTAACATATGTCTTGCCAGGAGGTAGCTGCCGAAGATCAACTGGAGCTGCAACAACAAGCTGGTCCGGAGAAATTATGTGCCGAGGAACTGGTTCTTCTCCAACCACATCCGAAGCCTGGGACAGGGCATCAGCCTTGATATTTTTGTCAGCCAGACGAAAATGAATAAGCTGATCGAATTGGGAGAAGAACAATGACCACCAGGCTTGCCTGGGGTTCAGACGCTGGGCTGTCTGGAGGTATAATAAGTTTTTTTGGTCAGTATACACACTCACTGGATGGAGAGCACCTTCCAGAAGATACCGCCATTCTTCTAGCGCAAGCTTGATGGCCAACAGCTCTCTGTCTCCAATACAATAGAGTAATTTGGGGAAAAGGTCTTGGAAAAGAAGCCGCATGTGGAAGTTCGACCCTTGGGCCCTCTCTGGGAGAGCACCGCTCCAGCCCCAACAGAGGATGCATCCACCTCAAGATGAAAAGGTTTGTTGGCATCAGGCCTAGAGAGGACTGGTGCCGAGACAAAAGCGGACTTCAGCTTGGAGAAGGCCTCTTCAGCTGTGGGAGACCAAGCCCGTGGATTGGCACCCTTCTTAGTGAGTGCCACGATGGGGGCCACGACAGTGGAGAAATGGGGAATAAACTGTCTATAGTAATTTGGCAAACCCTAGGAACCTCTGTTGGCTCGGAGACCTCTGGACGTGGCCACTGAGAACAGCAGACGTTTCGCGGGATCCATCTCAAGGCCTCTTTTGGAATTATATATCCCTAGGAATGGAAGACTGTTCTGGTTGAAACTGGTATTTTCTCCAGTTTTTGGCGTAGAGATAATTGGCAACAAGTCTTCCAAAACTTGACGTACGTGTTCTGGTGGGATTCAAGGTCTGAGAGTAAACCAAGATGTCGTCTAGGTAGACGACAAAAACACACGTATAGAGGAGGTCCCGGAAAATATCATTAACATTCCTGAAAGACAGCAGGGCATTACACATCCAAAAGGCATTACTAATATTCAAAATCCGTCACGAGTATTAAATGCCGTCTTCCACTCGTCACCTTTGCGTACCGGATAAGATTATAAGCACCCCGAAGATCCAACTTGGAGAATACCCTGGACCGCGTAGGCCGTGATCTTGTTCAGCCCTCGATAGTCGATACAGGGACGTAAGGAGCCATCCTTCTTGGTGACAAAGAAGAAACTTCACCAGCCAGAGAGGAGGACTTGCGTATGAAATCTCTGCAGGTTCTCCTTGATGTATTCTGACATGGTAGCCGTCTTGGGCCACGGAAAGCGGATAGACCCCGACTCTGGAGGAGTGGCACCCGGAAGGAGATCCACTGAATCATAGGAACGATGTGGTGGGCAAGGTCTCCGCTTTTTTCTTAGAGAACACATCAGCAAAATCCAGGTAACAAGCTGGAAGACTTCAGGCTTGTGAAGACGCAGAAGGAGGTCAGGACCTGGATAGTGCCAACATGCATCAAGATTGGCATTCCGGCCCCCAACGCAGATTCACCAGTTTTCCAATGAGGACCGAGCATGGAGTTGAAGCCAGGAAGACCCAAAGAATAGCTGATGTGGAGCAGGCGGACATGAAGACCCAGACTTTCTTGGTGAAGGACTCCCCTTGAAGATGGATGGTACCCGCGGGTAACGGACCGGATCGGAAGAAGCTGTCCACTTACAAGGAAATGACTGCGGAAACTGAGGGGAACCACCCTATTTGGTGCCAGAGAGACCAGAGCGGCATCCACAAAGTTTCCCCCGGAGTCCAGGAATGCTGGGACTTGCACGTGAGGACCGGTACGGACACGGAGGAGCACGGAACGTCAGGCGTGGAGAAGCTGAATTCACACCTAGGGACGCCTCTCCCAGAAGCCCTAGGTGCTGGCATTTCCCGGACATTGGGGACGGACTGGACACCCTGATGTGATGTTTGGGGCTGCACAGTACAGACAAAGGTTTTCTTGGAAACTCGGGATCGTTCTGCAGGCAAAGTCGAGTTCTGTCAACCTGCATGGCTCCCCTGTAGACTGTGCAACCGAGGCTGAACAAATTCTGAAAGACCGGAGCCAACCGTGCGTTCGTGGAAGCCAGACTAGAGGTCGTCGGTGCCGCACCTCTTCAGCTCTTCCAAAACCCTACACATCTATCCGGTGGCCAAGGTGATAAACCACTCAAAGTAGTCGGCAACTCACGGGCAGCCAAACATCCTTTACCCTGAGGACAGGCCTTTCTTAAAGGTTGCACATAAGGCTGCCTCGTTCCAACTGATGTTCAGACGCCAATGTGCGGAACTGGACAGCGTATTCACCCACGGTGGATTTTCTGGGTAGGTTCAGTAGTGCAGTTTCCGCAGATGAGGCTCGTGCTGGCTCCTCAAACCCGGACTGGAACTCTTCCAGGAAGTTGTGTAAGGGTGGCCGTACTGGATCGTTCCTGTCCCACAGAGGAGTAGCCCATGCCAGGGCCTTCCCGGTGAGGAGGCTGATGATGAAAGGCCACCTTGGAACGTTGCTGACCAACTGAGATGACATTATTCAATATGTAGGGCAAAAGGTGATGAATCCTCTGCACACAGGATGCAGGATCACAGGAACGGACTGGCACACAGGAACCAGAACAGGAAACGGACAGACAGAAACGCAGGAATAACAGGACGCAGGAATAACAGAACCAGATAAGGAGAGCTTTTCTTCATGGGGATACTTGAAGATCCGGCAAGGGTCACAGGAAGAGGCAGAAACTTATAACAGGCCAGCGCCAATTACCAGCGCGCTGGCCCTTTAAATTGAGCGAGCTGGCGCGCGCCGCGCCCTAGGAGAGGGGGACGCGGCGCCCGAGCCATGGAGCAGGAGAGGACATCGCTGGAGCCAGGGGAGGTGAGCTGACGAGCTCTGGAGGACGCTGAGGGGCACGGTCGCCCTGATCGAGACAGATATCGCGGAGCACCCGTGACAGCGACACATGCAGGATATAGATGGCGCACAAACTTTAGTGACTGCCCACGAACGCATTATATACGGACAATGCACTAACATCCCAGGAAGAAGAGGCTGAACTCCGGGCACCTGAGCGAGGAAGCAACACTGCAGGATTATCAGCACATCTTATTGACTCCCCGCATAGCGCATTAATACACGGACAATGCACTTACAGTCATGGCCATAAGTTGTGAGAATGACACAAATCTTCTATTGTCCACATGATGTGTGCCCTCTGGTTTGTCATATTTTTTATCACATACAGAGATCAAGTGCAATCCTATTATGGGGAACAGAAGCTTTTATGTCAGTGAGAAGGAGTTACTGCAGCGAGTCAGTATTTGCAGTGTTTGCCCCTTCTTCAGGACCTTCAATTCTCCCTGGGCAGCTCTCAATCACCTTCTGGAGCAAATCCTGACTGATAGCCGTCCATTCCTGCACAAACAATGCTGCATTTTGTCACAATTTGTTGTTTTTGTTGTCTCTTGATGATTGACCACAAGTTCATTCGATTAAGATCTGGGGAGTTTCCAGCCATGACCCAAAATCTCTATTTTTTTGTTCCTGAGCTTTATGGCAAGGTCTCCATGCTGGAAAGGCATTATTGATCACCAAACTGCTCTTGGACGTTGAGAGAAGTTGCTCTTGCATGATTTCTTCCTATCCCGAAGCTGAACACTTTTAAAGACGGTCCTAGTGCTTGCTGGTCCTTCTGTCTGGGACAGCCAGACTTTGTCACCAGGAGTGAAAAACAGGAGAGGCGCTGGTCTTCGACTTGCTTCTTCAGAAGACCGCAAAAATAGGTCTTATAGCAATCGGGAAGGCCCTCCATACCTCAGGAGCCACAGAAGAAACAAGGACTGGCATTGGAAGAGCATCTCCCACTGCGAGACTGGCAATCAGGCCCCACCAAAGGATCTCCCCTGTCTTCCAGTCAAGAACGGGTGCGTGGAGCTGCAACTATGGGTAGACCCAACAGAATTGAGGATATGTTCCGTTGGTAGCACATAAAACTGTCATTCCTTGTGCAACACCGACTTAGCAAGGACAACGGCTGTTGTGCGTACTGGACGGGTCAAAGGATTTGGCCACTGACAGAGGAGAGACCAATGGCTTCTCAAGGCGAACCACGGAGAGTGATGCGGGAGACCAGAGTGGCATTCACAAGTTCCCTGCGGAACCGAGTCCAAGAAAGCAGAGACCTGCATCTGGGTGCCAGTGCATATGCTGATAAGCACTGGTATCATCAGGCGTGGAGAAGCTTTGCTTACACCTAGGGCGCTTCTTCCCAAGAACCCTAGGTGCTGGCGTTTCCCGATGCTGGGACGATAGGACAAGACCCCCGGAAGTCTCAGGACTGGCACAATAGAAGCAGAGGTTTCCTGGCGTCTTCTGATATTGCTGGGTGGCTAGAAGCTGCTTCTGCATGGCGGTAACCTTTCCATCTGTTCGGTTTGAGCGGCAATCTCTCGGGATCTCTGATCACGATGGTAGCCACAGTCGCCGAGTGGGAAGCGGAACCTCGCAGATCCATGGCCGATCTAACTGTCAGGTCTTAGAGTTGTGGATCCTCTGAAACCACTGGCGGACGATGACACAAGCCATTTCCTGGGACCGGAGTCTAATTGGGCCACACCGTTTTCAACCAGAGCCCATCCCAAAGCGGGTTGGACTTTGCTGTGGCGTGGTACCACCAGGGTTGTTCCCAGGCGTGATTGTTCGCAGTGGCAGCCAAGGTCGAGGGTACAGAAACGGCAGTCAATCTTGTAGTCGGGACAGGCAGTGGTCAGGACGGGCAGCACAGGATCGGAGATGTAGCAAAAGGTCAGGGCAGGCGGCAAAGGACCGAGTCAGAAACGGAATCGAGGTCGTCAACAGAATTCCACAGAAACAGCACAAGGCATAGACACACTTTCTCTATGGCTATAGGCACAAAGATTCCGGCAAGGGTCCAGGAAGAGGCAGGGTTCTATAGTTTACCCTAGAAAGGCCAGCGCCAATTAGTGCAGAAGCCGACGCGCACGCCCTAGGAGTCGGGAAGGCACATGGTCGAGGAGGACGGAGAAATCAGCAGCTGGGACCGGACAGAACGGAGCAGCAGCAGTCGTAAGACTTTTCAGGACGGTGCAGGAGCTGGGACCTGTAAGTTGCGTGCGATGCGCTGTGGGAGGTGAGAGGCACGGGTGGGTCGCAGACCCCCGTGACACTTCTTACTTAATCATGACAGATTGATCTACAGTCCCTGTCCTCATCAGCCCCCACAACCTGTGTTACTGGAGACATCACTGACACCATGGCAGAATTTGATGATAGGTGTAATACGATGGAGGGATGATGGGTGTAATATGATGGAGGTGATCAAGGGGGCTGATGGAAAAAATTAGGATCATGATGATGATGGGTGTTTTCTGGCTTCAGGATCAGTGAATCCTCTGGACCGCCGCTGGGGTGGTACTAGCCGACCCCTGGGACCAGAATCTAAGGGTACCTGGTCTTTACCAGAGCCTGCCGCAAAACGGGTTGGACTTGCTGCAGCGGGTTTTCCACCAGTCGTCCACAGGGTGACTAGCCCCTGTGGCAGTCGAGGTACTTAGCAGGAGACAGTCTCATGGTCAGTTCAGGCACAGGGTCAGGGCAGGCGGCAGAGATGCAAGGTCAAAATCCAATCCGAGGTCAGCAGCAGAGTTCCCGGCAGATGAACGGGAGCAGAGGAGTGGGAACAGGGAACGCAGGAATATCGCATGGGAGCTTCTCCTAAGGTGTAGGCACAAAGACCCGGCAGGGACACTGAAGGGCTCGAATTTAATTAGAAGGGCTGGCCAGCCAATGCCAATTATCGGCGTGCGGCCCTTTATTTTTTTTATCTGCTGCGCGCGCCCTAGGAGGCCGGGGTGGTGAGGTGAGTGGATCGCCGGGGGACCAAGCGGCAGAGAGGGGGCACGTGCACATGCGACCCGGGATGGGTCGCAGGAGCACCTGTGACAGTACCTCCTCCCCTTCCTTATACGAAAAAGGTATCTCGAGATAAGGTCGAAAAACCTGTGTTGCGCTGCCGGGTGCTATGAGACAGAGGGGAGGGTGTGTGGATCTCCCTTTGGATGGAAATTTTTGCAGAAGACCACTGTCCAAGATGTTAATCTTCTGGGCTCCCAGATCTTTCTTCTGCCCGAACCCCTTCCAGTCGACCAATGAAGACACTGCTCCCTTAATTCGTCCATATCCATGCCCCTCCTTTTACCTCGAAGACATTGTGGAATCAGCCTCAGGAGCAGGAGGAGCACTAGCCTAGAGAAGGCTTCTTCAGCCTATGGAGGCAGGGCCGGTTCTCAGAGAAAGTGGGCCCTGGGCAAAACTAAAAGTGGGCGCCCAAAATAAAAACTATTTTATGACCAGTCACAGTCCAGCAAGGCTCCTTAGTATGGAAACCAAACTGTAAGCTGGAAATTTTATAGGAGATCGATAAATGAGAGGAGAGCATGGTGGCTTCCGTGATTAGCACTAAACAAAGCCGCCTTGCAGCACTGGTCACATCTGCAAAGCATTTTGTATGTTCTCCTCTGTGTCTGCGTGGGTGTCCTTCCCTTCCTCCGGGTCCTCCGGTTTCCTTCCTCCTCTCCTCCCCACTCCAAAAATTACTGGTAGGTTGATTAGAACTTTGTAGGCCCATTGGGGAGGGGACCATATTTTCTGAAAGCAGCACTTTGCCCTATTTTCAAAATTGCATCAAGATTTTTATAGAAATTGGCGCCTCCATGCATTTTTGATTCAAATTGAAACTTTACTTAAAATACTTGAAATTTGACTTGATTGGCAAAAATTTGATCCACACAGAAATTTTATTTCACATCTCCACATGAAATACATGGACATTGTATAGTTCCAAATGTGCCCTTTGATAGTTCACATAAATAAATCCACATAATATCCACAACCAACACTGTAATAACTAGAGATCTGCTTTTTCAGGCTAGACATTTTTAGACATCACAACCACCTGCAAAATATATCAATAAAAAAACAGAATAAAAGTAAATTGCCATAAAAAAACCTATAGAATTTTGAAAGAGTACAACCAGGCCATGCATTTGGCAATTAACATTCAATTTCCTCAAAATATGTTACAAATCCAGATAATTTATATAAAGAAATCTACTTTCTAAAACGTAGATGTGAGGATATCATACAACCCCACACCAATATACATATTCAACCAAAATATGCAGCAATGGAAACTGCCGAAAATTCACACATATGTTATCATTGTCTGTTCCTTACCAAGGTTAACTAAATAAATAACTATATATACATAAACCCCTCTAATGAGGATAAGAAGAGTCACGTTTAGATGTGCGCCATTGTATTATCACAATAACAGAACCCTCCCGCGCTTCATACGAATGAGAGTGAGAACGTCATACCATCGTGTACATATGTGAGTATGATGGTAAATAAGAACTTTATTCCAGGACATGTGTGTGTTTTTGGTGTTACATATAACTTTATGGACCATGTTTCCCCTGGTCGCTGTGTCGTCACAATTAGGCCGAAGAGGATTAATGTTCATCGTATCAGTCAATTTTCCCAAAAAAAAAAACTATCACACAATAAAAAGGAATAAGAGAGAATGGGCCCCTTTATCACTTTTGTGCGCCAATGTAGAGTTGCGCTAATTCTGGCGGCAACTGTTTTGCAGAATTACACAAGCTACAAACCATCTGTGATAGTATATTTGCCTGCCTCTTATTACACTTTACTTTTTTTAACAGTTTAGGCGCAGTTTATGCGCAATGTTAGATTCTCGGTTCCGTGCACTTAACGTGGGATCCTGCTACAAGCTCAGCTCCTCTCTCTTCTCTTCCCACAGCCCAGAATGAAGAAACACGTCCACTAGCAGCACCCAGTGTGTGACAACCCAGCACCCAGTGACCTCCTCACAGTGGCTCTCCTGGAGGGGAATCCCCCAGTGCTTGATCTTCTGCTGCACCCCTGTATTCTGCACAGTAGCTCCCTCATACCACTGGTGATACGTGCAACAATTACACAGGGGACACTTGTCATTACTATGTGCAACATTCTGTAACGTTCTCCTCCTCTTGCTGTTATCTCAGGATTCTGCGAAATGTTTTTTGTAAATAGAAGGTGTGAAGTGTAAAATAGAGTCTGCAGCTCCGTCTGCGAGTATCTCATTTATCATTATAATGTTCCACCACCAGTGTTCTGGATGAGCTTTTCTGCTAGAATGGAAGCTGTTCTGCACAGGGGCTCAGTGCTTTCTTCTTCATTTAACCCAGCTCGGCTGGTGTTTTTGGCGCCGTTTTTTCGCCCTAATGAAAAGTTGCAAGTGATGAATATCAATTGGCACATCAAAACATCTGGATTGGCTAGATAATGTAGGGAAGCTGGTTATTTTTTGCCTGCGCACTAGCATTTTAGAGTCGGATTTAGTCGCACAAAAACATGGTGCGCCTGAATGACAAGCGCAAAACAACAGAGAAAAACGATTGATACATGTTGCCCAAAGTGTGTTCTTAGATTTGCATAAGAAGGTTTTAAAAACATGAATATTAGTTTGATTTATCCCTTCTCAAAATGTAGTAAACTATCAAGTGACTATTGCCATTATCTGTGAGTTGCCGCAGCCTCCTGTGTGGCAGCAATTCTCCCTCTCTCCCTGCAGGCCGGATGGCTTAGGAATCTGGAGATGGGAGACACTTCAGGGGTCTGTATCTTCTGGCCCTGTGACTCATCTACCTCACTCTTTTTTCTATGAAGAAGAGAGTCTCCTCTTTAATGATCTCAATTTGGTTTCTAAAATGCAGAAAACGGAATATTACTGTTATAACTGCCGTCGAGTGATATTATATATAAAAATGGCACCTGATCTCTCACTTTAAACCTTAAACCTCTGGATCCAGAGGCACCTAGAAACAAAATTCCAAGATTCATTGGAAAGAAGAGATTCTCCCGTTTCTCTCTCCCTGGGGGCCCTGGCATTGCCACCGTTTTGCCTACCCATGAGCGCCGGGCCCGGATGGGGTCAGAGCTTAGGATTTTGGCATACTTCTTGGTCAGTGCCCTCAATGGAGAGATACATAGCGAATAACGTGGGATAAACTGCCGGAAGTTAACCACTGCCCTGATGTACTGGCAGAAACTTGCATGGATCCATCTGTAGTTCCTTGTCTGAGGATAATATAGGCCTAGCAACTGGGACTCCTCTGATTGAACTGGCACGTCTCACGCTTGCATACAAGCGTTGGCCTTAAGCGCCTGAGAACATGCCTTACACAACTCTATGTCTGCGAGGAGCACAGGAATCTTTAGATGACCAAGACACAGGAATAAAGCAGTCCCCGGATATGTTCCCTTTGACAATCCTGAAACACTGACCGTGCATTGACCAAAGGGCATAACAAGGCCAATGGTGCAGAAAATGTTCACACTTGAGATGACAGCAGGAACACAGAGAGCACTGGAAATCTGGAATGGAATTAAGACCCGCTGGGCTGGAACCCTGGCAGGCACGGCAGATGCAAAGAAGGCAGGAGGTCTCAATGGGCTGGAAACCTTGGACGTCACAGCCGGAGCCAGTCCGTACGGGAATGGAGCACATGACTTCGGACCACAGGATAACGGACACCGGTACCTGACGCCCAAGGCTCACGGACACCGGACAACGGATCACAGGACTGGAACGCACAGGCCTTACGACCACCGGAGACGGATCACAAGGATTTGACCACATGACAGTTCAGGCAGGACACACTGGCATGGACCCCAGATATGCCCCACTGGATACGGACCACAGTATACGGACCAACACCGTACAGGACCACAGGATAGGACCAACCGGACACGGGCCACAAGGAATTCGTCGGGAAACGCACAGGACACGGAGGTGTCTTGGAACGCGCAGGAAACAGACCTCGGATACACACAGGACAGGACCTTGGATCACACGGAGGCTTTCACTTCAGTGGAAGACTTGAAGATCTGACCAGGAGTGAAGGAATCCGCTGGTTCTAAGGGAAACCCGGAAATGACCAGCGCCAATGGGGAGATGCTGGCCCTTAAGTTCATGGAAGAGAGCGTGGCGCTCACCCTAGGAGCAAGAGCCCGGATATGTGAGTGAGGGCAAGGGTGACATGGACTGGCAGGCAGCATAGCACAGGTGGTACCCGCGGTCCAAACATGGATCACGGGAGCAACCCTGACAGTCCGCACCCCCCCCCCTAAGGGCCTCTCCTCTCTTCTCTTCCGTCATGTCCTCTTCTTGCGCCTCCTCCAATTCATCTTGGTTCGGGACACCTGAGGAGGAAAAGTCAGAAACAGGAACAAACCTTGAAGGGATGGAAGGAAGATGTGCTTGACCTGGCGTGGAACAAGCCCTAGGACCCCTTGAAGAGACATGGATCGCGGAGCCCCGTGCCATAAGTATATGCCCCTATGTCCCCCCCCCGCAGGTCCAACTTGGTGGAAAACCTTGGCGCCACGTAGATGATCAACAGTTCCGTGATAAGGGTATTGGTAGCAGTTTTTCACTGTGACCTATTGAGACTGCGGTAATCGATTCCATACAGGGAGAAACCATCCTTCTTGACTCACCACGAAGTAGAATCCTGGCACTGGCCGGGACGAAGGACCTGCGTAAAAAGCCCTTCTGAAGGTTCTTCTTCACATAGGCCGTCATGCCTGCGGTTTCGGGAACAGATAGTGGATCGCTCGACCCTTGGAGGAGATGCGGTCCGGCATCAAGTCTATTGGACAATCCGAAGGGTCGGTGTGGTCTGCAGAGTCTTAGCTTGCTGTCTTAAAAGACTCATTCCAAGTCCACATATGGATGCCTACCAGAGGCGTGGAGGACTTCGAGCGAGATGGCGGAAAGGGACCCATAACATTTCAGACATCGTACTGCCTTATAGGCGAAAAACCTCACCCGTCTGCCGCCAAGCAACAGGTGCTTGGCGGCTGCAACTTGGCAGGCCCAGAAGAACTGAAGATGTTCACGGATAGTACGTAAACGGAGAGTCTCTCTTGCTGCAATACAAAACCCACTTGTAGCATAGGGGTTCAGTGCGGTACCAGATCGGATCTTGGAGAAATCTGCCCACTGACTGATGAATGAACAGCGGCTTCTCGAGACAGACCAAACAGGAAGAAGGGTACTGAGAGACAACGGCACCGCCACTCGTTCCTGCGAACCGGAATCCAGGAATGCAGAGTGCTGGAAATTGTTTCCCACATCCTGGAGCTGAGTAAGACAGGAATGTTCAGTGTGAAGGAAGCTTTGTTGGCTGGCAACAATAGAAACAGAGGTTTTCCTGAAGGTCACCTGGACTTTCCTGACACCAACCCAGGCCGAGCTCTGTCCACCTCATTGTTCCGCTGAACTATCATGGCAGGTGGCTGAGCGGTCTTTGGAAGACTGTAGCTAGACAGGGCAGACGACTGGTCCTGACCTTGGGAAGTTCCATACGTTGCTCCTCACAGAAGCGCTCAGACTGGATGTCTGTCTGAGTGTCCAGAGAGATTAGATCTTTCAGTTTAGGACGGAAGGTCCGCGTGCAGACAAAGCGTCTTTGATCGACTCCACGTCCCTTTTTAAAAGTTGCAAGAAGGCCGCCCCTTTTTCCATCCAGCTCGGAGGCTAAGGTACGAACTGACTGCTAGTCTCCAACAATAAGTCTCCAGTTGATGCAGTTCAGAGTGTGGTCTCAGCTGAAGATGCTCGAGCAGGTCTCAAAGACAGACCCGTACTTAGCAAAGAAGGAGGTGACCGGTCCTTCTGTCCCAGAGGAGTAGCCCATGCCATGGCTTTCCGCGAGAGAAGGCTGATCACGACGCCACCTTAGCGTGTGGCAACGGTGAAGGCTCAGCTCGATATGTAAGGACACTGATTATTGAAGCCCCTTGCATCACTTGGCCTCACCGTCATATTTTGGAGGGCCATGGATAGATCATCCTGGGCCAGCAGTAGATGATGCAGCCGTAGAAACGGAGTTACTGCAGGTACTGGCGTCAGGTGCTGGCTAGCCCACCAATTGGCTGCAAGTGGCCGTGAGTTGTGGCAAGTTGCTGTCCTTGCGCGACAATCGGTTTGGCGACTCTGGCCGCCTTGGTGGTTTGGGTTCAGCCATTTCAGGTAGCGGACCCGGTGGGATCCGTGGCTGGATCTTTACTGTCAGTATTCGGATCAGTGAATCCCCTGGACCACGCGCGGAGGTGGTGGCGAGCGACCACCTGGGAACGTATCTAAGTGGCAACCTGGAACATCACAGAACACAGAACTCAGAAGCAGGAACCAGGAATATCCGGGGATGATGGTGATGAATGGTGTTACACTGAAGAACAGCAGACAGTTTCGCGGGATCCATCTCAAGGCCTCTTTTGGAAATTATGTATCCTAGGAATGGAAGACTGTTCTGGTGAAACTGGTATTTCTCCAGTTTGGCGTAGAGATAATTGGCACAAAGTCTTCCAAAAACTTGACGTACGTGTGTCTGGTGGGATTCAAGGTCTGGAGAGTAAACCAAGATGTCGTCTAGGTAGACGACAAAAAAACACACGTATAGAGGAGGTCCCGGAAAATATCATTAACATTCCTGAAAGACAGCAGGGGCATTACACAGTCCAAAAGGCATTACTAGATATTCAAAATGCCCGTCACGAGTATTAAATGCCGTCTTCCACTCGTCACCTTTGCGTATCCGGATAAGATTATAAGCACCCCGAAGATCCAACTTGGAGAATACCCTGGAACCGCGTAGGCCGTGATCTTGTTCAGCCCTCGATAGTCGATACAGGGACGTAAGGAGCCGTCCTTCTTGGTGACAAAGAAGAAACCTTCACCAGCCAGAGAGGAGGACTTGCGTATGAACCTCTCTGCAGGTTCTCCTTGATGTATTCTGACATGGTAGCCGTCTTGGGCACGGAAAGCGGATAGACCCCTCTCTGGAGAGTGGCACCCGGAAGGAGATCCACCTGGACAAGGAACGATGTGGTGGCAAGGTCTCCGCTTTTTTCTTAGAGAACACATCAGCAAAATCCAGGTAACAAGCTGGAAGACTTCAGGCTTGTGGAAGACGCAGAAGAGGTCAGGACCTGGAGTAGTGCCACCATGCATCAAGATTGGCATTCCGGGCCCCAACGCAGATTCTCACCAGTTTTCCAATTGAGGACCGGAGCATGGAGTTGAAGCCAAGGAAGACCCAGAAGAATAGCTGATGTGGAGCGAGGCAGGACATAGAAGACCAGACTTTCTTGGTGAAGGACTCCAACTTGAAGATGGATGGGTTTTGTGCGGTAACGGACCGGAAAGAAGCTGTCCGCTTACAGAGGAAATGACTAGTGGAGACCTGAGGGGAACCACCCTAATGTGGTGTCGGGAGACCAGAGCGGCATCCACAAAGTTCCCCACGGAGTCCAGGAATGCTGGGACTTGCACGGGAGGACCGGTACTGACACGGAGGAGCACGGGAACAGTCAGGCGTGGAGAAGCTGAATTCACACCTAGGGACGCCTCTCCCAGAAGCCCTAGGTGCTGGCATTTCCCGGACATTGGGGACGGACTGGACAAGCCCTGATGTGATGTTTGGGGCTAGCACAGTACAGACAAAGGTTTTCTTGGAAACGTCTGGATCGTTCTGCAGGCGAAAGTCGAGTTCTGTCAACCTGCATAGGCTCCCCTGTAGACTGTGCAACCGGAGGCTGGAACAAATTCTGAAAGACCGGAGCCAACCGTGGCAGTCGTGGAAGCCAGACTAGAGGTCGCTCGTGCCGCAACTCTTCAGCTCATTCCAAGAACCGCACATCTATCCGGGTGGCCAAGGTGATAAGACCACTCAAAGTAGTCGGCAACTCACGGGCAGCCAAAGCATCCTTTACCCGTGAGGACAGGCCTTTCTTAAAGGTTGCACATAAGGCTGCCTCGTTCCAACTGAGTTCAGACGCCAATGTGCGGAACTGGACAGCGTATTCACCCACGGTGGAGTCTCCTTGGCGTAGGTTCAGTAGTGCAGTTTCCGCAGATGAGGCTCGTGCTGGCTCCTCAAACACGGACTGGAACTCTTCCAGGAAGTTGGTAAGGGTGGCCGTAACTGGATCGTTCCTGTCCCACAGAGGAGTAGCCCAGGCCAGGGCCTTCCCGGTGAGGAGGCTGATGATGAAGGCCACCTTGGAACGTTTGCTGACCAACTGAGATGACATTAGTTCAATATGTAGCGAGCAAAAGGTGATGAATCCTCTGCACACAGGAATGCAGGATCACAGGAACGGACTGGCACACAGGAACGCAGGGCAACAGGAACGGACTGGCACACAGGAATCACAGAAACGCAGGAATAACAGGAACGCAGGAATAACAGGAACGCAGGAATAACAGGAGAGCTTTCTCTTCATGGGGAATACTTGAAGATCCGGCAAGGGTCACAGGAAGAGGCAGAAACTTATAACAGGCCAGCGCCAATTACCAGCGCGCTGGCCCTTTAAATCTGAGCGAGCTGGCGCGCGCGCGCCCTAGGAGAGGGGGACGCGCGCGCCGAGCCATGGGAGCAGGAGAGGACATCGCTGGAGCCAGGGGAGGTGAGCGGACGGAGCTCTGGAGGGACGCTGAGGGGCACGGGTGCGCCCGTGATCGGAGACAGATATCGCGGGAGCACCCGTGACAGCGACACATGCAGGATATAGGGCGCACAAACTTAGTGACTCGCCGCACAACGCATTATATACGGACAATGCACTTACATGCACCAGGAAGAAGAGGCTGAACTCCAGGGACCTGAGCGAGGAAGCAACACATGCAGGATATCAGGCACACAATCTTAGTGACTCCCCGCATAGCGCATTATACACGGACAATGCACTTACAGTCATGGCCATAAGTTGTGAGAATGACACAAATCTTCTATTGTCACATGATGTGTCCCTCTGGTTTGTCAGATGTTTATCACATACAGAGATACAAGTGCAATCATATTATGGGGAACAGAAGCTTTTATTGTCAGTGAGAAGGAGTTACTGCAGCGAGTCAGTATTTGCAGTGTTGCCCCTTCTTCAGGACCTCTGCAATTCTCCCTGGCAGCTCTCAATCACCTTCTGGAGCAAATCCTGACTGATAGCCGTCCATTCCTGCACAAACAATGCTGCATTTTGTCACAATTTGTTGGTTTTTGTCTCTTGATGATTGACCACAAGTTCTCAATTCGATTAAGATCTGGGGAGTTTCCAGGCCATGGACCCAAAATCTCTATGTTTTGTTCCCTGAGCTTTATGGCAAGGTGCTCCATCATGCTGGAAAAGGCATTATTGATCACCAAACTGCTCTTGGACGGTTGAGAGAAGTTGCTCTTGCAGGATATTCTTCCCTATCCCGAAGCTGAAACACTTTTAAAAGACGGTCCTAGTGCTTGCTGGTCCTTCTGTCTGGGACAGCCAGACTTTGTCACCAGGAGTGAAAACAGGAGGAGGCCTGGTCTCGACTTGCTTCTTCGAGAAGACGCAAAAATAGGTCCTTATAGCAATCGGGAAGGCCCTCCAATACCTCAGGAGCCACAGAAGAAACAAGGACTGGCATTGGAAGAGGCATCTCCACACTGCGAGACTGGCAATCAGGTCCCCACCAAAGGATCTCCCCTGTCTTCCAGTCAAGAGCGGGTGCGTGGAGCTGCAACTATGGTAGACCCAACAGAATTGAGGATATGTTCCGTGGTAGCACATAAAAACTGTCATTCCTTGTGCAGCACACCGACTTACAAGGACAACGGCTTGGTGCAGTACTGGACTGGGTCAGAAAGGATTTGGCCACTGACAGAGGAGATGACCAATGGCTTCTCAAGGCGAACCACGGAGATGTGATGCCGGGAGACCAGAGTGGCATCCACGAAGTTCCCTGCGGAACCGGAGTCCAAGAAAGCAGAGACCTGGATCTGGGTGCCAGTGCTAATGCTGAGAAGCACTGGTATCATCAGGCGTGGAGAAGCTTTGCTTACACCTAGGGGCGCTTCTCCCAAGAACCCTAGGTGCTGGCGTTTCCCGGATGCTGGGGACAGATAGGACAAGACCCCAGGAAGTGCTCAGGACTGGCACAATAGAAGCAGAGGTTTCCCTGGCGTCTTCTGATATTGCTGGGTGGCTAGCAGCTGCTTCTGCATGGCGGTAACCTGTTCCAGCTGTTCGCGTTGAGTGGCAATCTCTCGGGATTGCTGGATCACGATGGTAGCCACAGTCAGCCGAGTGGGAAGCGGAACCTCGGCAGGATCCATGGCCAGATCTAACTGTCAGGTTTAGAGGTTGTGGATCCTCTGAACCACTGCGGACGATGACACAAGCCATTTCCTGGGACCGGAGTCTAATTGGGCACACAGTTTTCACCAGAGCCCATCCCAAAGCGGGTTGGACTTGCTGTGGCGTGGTACCACCAGGTTGTTCCACAGGCGTGACTTGTTCGCAGTGGCAGCCAAGGTCGAGGTACAGAAACGGCAGTCAATCTTGTAGTCGGGGACAGGCAGGAGGTCAGGACGGGCAGCACAGGATCGGAGATGTAGCAAAAGGTCAGGGCAGGCGGCAAAGGACCGAAGTCAGAAACGGAATCAGGGTCGCAACAGTAATTCACAGAAACAGCACAAGGCATAGACACAGCTTTCTCTAGGGCTATAGGCACAAAGATCCGGCAAGGGTCACAGGAAGAGGCAGGGTTATATAGTTTACCTTAGAAAGGCCAGCGCCAATTAGTGCAGAAGCCGACGCGCACGCCCTAGGAGTCGGGAAGGCACATGGTCGAGGAGGACGGAGAATCAGCAGCTGGGACCGGACAGGACGGAGCAGCAGCAGTCGGGACTTTTCAGGACGGTGCAGGAGCTGGGACCTGTAAGTTGCGTGTGCGATGCGCTGTTGGGAGGTGAGAGGCACGGGTGGGTCGCAGGACCACCCGTGACAATTCTTACTTAATCATGACAGATTGATCTCCAGCCCTGTCCTCATCAGCCCCCACACCTGTGTTACTGGAGACATCACTGACACCATGGCAGAATTGTGATGATAGGTGTAATATGATGGAGGTGATGATGGGTGTAATATGATGGAGGTGATCAGAGGGGGGATGATGGAAAAAATTAGGATCATGATGATGATGGGTGTTTCTGGCTTCAGGATCAGTGAATCCTCTGGACCACCGCTGGAGGTGGTACTAGCCGACCCCTGGGACCAGAATCTAAGTGGTACCTGGTCTTTACCAGAGCCTGCCGCAAAACGGGTTGGACTTGCTGCAGCGGGTTTCCACCAGGTCGTTCCACAGGTGTGACTAGCCCACTGTGGCAGTCGAGGTACCTTAGCAGGAGACAGTCTCATGGTCAGATTCAGGCACAGGGTCAGGGCAGGCGGCAGAGATGCAAGGTCAAAATCCAATCCTAGGTCAGCAGCAGGAGTTCCAGGCAGATGGGAACGGGAGCAGAGGAGTGGGAACAAGGGAACGCAGGAATATCGCATGGGGAGCTTTCTCTAAGGTGTAGGCACAAAGACCCGGCAGGGGACACATGAAGGGGCTCGAATTTAATTAGAATGGCTGGCCAGCCAATGCCAATTATCGGCGTGCTGGCCCTTTAAATTTTTTTTATCTGCTGCGCGCGCCCTAGGAGGCCGGGGTGGTGAGGTGAGTTTATCGCCGGGGGACCAGAGCGGCAGAGAGGGGCACGGTGCACCTGCGACCCGGGAGATGGGTCGCAGGAGCACCTGTGACAGTACCCCGTCCCCCCTTCGGCCTCCCCCTCTTATTGGATTGGAGGAATTTTTGCAGAAGACCACGGTCCAAGATGTTAACTTCTGGCTCCCAGGATCTTTCTTCTGGCCCGAACCCCTTCCAGTCGACAAGGAAGAACTGCTTCCCTATAACTGTCTTCATATCCATGACCTCCTTTACCTCGAAGACATTGGTGGAATCAGCCTCAGGAGCAGGAGGAGGCACTAGCCGAGAGAAGGCTTCTTCAGCCGATGGAGGCCAGAGCTTAGGATTGGCGTACTTCTTGGTCAGTGCCCCAATGAGAGATACCAGAGAGAAGAAACGTGGGATAAACTGCCGGTAGTAACACGGCCACTGATGTACTGCAGACAACTTTGCAGGATCCATCTGTAGTTCCTTGTCTGAGATAATATAGCCTAGCAACTGGAGACTCCTCTGATGGAACTGGCACTTCTCAAGCTTGGCATACAAGCGGTTGGCCCTTAAGCGCCTGAGAACATGCCGTACATCAACTCTATGTCTGCGGAGAACACCAGGATATCGTCTAGATAGACCAAGACACAGGAATAAAGCAAGTCCCTGGATATGTCGTTGACAAACTCCTGAAACACTGCCGGTGCATTGACCAAAGGGCATAACAAGGCAATGGATGCAGAAAATAGTCACACTTGAGATGACAGCAGGAACACAGAGGAGCACTGGAAATGCTGGAATGGAATGAAGACACCGCTGGGCTGGAACCCTGGAAGGCACGGCAGAAGCAAAAGAAGGCAGGAGGTCATCAATGGGCTGGAACCTTGGACGGCACAGCAGGAGCACAGTCGTACGGGAAGGACACATGGTAGGGACTCGGACCACAAGGTATACGGACCAACCGGAACACGAACCACAGCTAACGGACCCACCCGGACCCGACGATTCACGGATATGACCACAGGCTACGGACCACCGGAGACGGATCACAGGATTAATGGACCACAGGACATGGACCACTGGACATGGAACCACAAGGATATGGACCACTGGATACGGACCACAGGATACGGACCACCGGACACGGACCACAGGATATGGACCACCGGACACGGGCCACAGGATGCGTCTGGAAACGCACAGGGACACGGAGGCATCTGGGAACGCTCAGGAAACAGGACCTCGGGATACACACAGGAACAGGACCTTGGGATACACACAGGAGGCTTTCACTTCAGTGGGAAGACTTGAAGATCTGACCAGGAGTGAAGGAAGCCGCTGGGTTATAAGGGAAACCCGGAAATGACCAGCGCCAATGGGGAGGATGCTGGCCCTTTAAGTTCAGGGAAGAGAGCGTGCGCGCACCCTAGGAGCAGGAGCCCGGATATGTGAGTGAGGGCAGGGTGACAGGGACTGGCAGGCAGCAGAGCACAGGTGTACCCGCGGTCCAAGACATGGATCACGGGAGCACCCGTGACAGTACCCCCCCCCCCTTAGGGCCTCTCCTCTCTTCTTCTTCTTCAGCCTCTTCTTGCGCCTCCTCCAATTCATCTTGGTTACGGGACACCTGAGGAGGAAAGCAGAAACAGGACAAACCTTGATGAGGTGCTTGGACCTGGCAGTGAACAAGCCGAGGGTACCTTGAAGAGACATGGATCGCGGGAGCACCCGTGACATAAAGTATATGCCCCTCGCAGGTCCAACTTGGTGAAAACCTTGGCGCCACGTAGATGATCAAACAGTTCCGTGATCAGGGGTATTGGGTAGCAGTTTTTCACTGTGACCTTATTGAGACTGCGGTAATCGATGCACAGACAGAGAAAACCATTCTTCTTGACCACGAAGTAGAATCCTGCACTGGCAGGGGACGAGGACTTGCGTAAAAAGCCCTTCTGAAGGTTCTTCTTCACATAGGCCGTCATGGCTGCGGTTTCGGGAACAGATAGGGGATACGCTCGACCCTTGGAGGAGATGCGTCCGGCATCAAGTCTATTGGACAATCGAAGGGTCGGTGTGGCTGCAGAGTCTTAGCTTGCTTGTCTGAAAAGACCTCAGCAAAGTCCACATATGGATATCCACCAGAGGCTTGGAGGACTTCGGAAGCGAGATGGCGGAAAAGGGACACAACATTTCCAGACATCGTGACTGGCACTTAGAGGAGAACCTCACCCGTCTGCCAGACAAGCACTTAGGTTGCCGTGCGTGCAACTCTTGGCAGCCTCAGGGTAAGATACGAAGTATGATGGCATTCGGGATAGTACGTTTAAAAATGAGCGTAGTCTCTCTTTGCCAAGAGCATGACAATTTGTAGTGATCAGGGTGTTCAGTGCTTTGGTTTTTTTTTTTTTTCTGTTTTTGTGTTTTTCGGATACTCAGATTCGTGTATCTTGGAGATTCTGCACATCTGGATCTGATGCAGTCTTTTAGAACATTGCGGCCTTTATTCTCACGCGACAGACCACAGGAAGAATGTGGTAACTGCGAGACTAAAGGTCAGTCATTCCACGCAGTTATCACGAACGGAATCCAGGACAGAGCGCTGGGAAAGGTTTACCCATCTGGAGCTATGAGTAAGACAGCATTGTTCAGATCGGGTTGCAGCACTGTTGTGTGTTGGCGGATACAATAGAGGTACAGAGGTGTCCGGATTAGTTCTTAGCCTGGCATTACTTCCTGGAAACCCAGCTCAACGCTTGCTCCCACATGTCTATTGGTTCCTTATGAAATCTAGTCATGGGCAGGTTGGCCTTGAGCGGGTTCTTTGGTTAAGATATGGAGCTAGACAGAGCAGTACAAGGGTCCTGACTTGGCGGATGAAAGTTGTCTCAGACGTTTGCTCCTCATGAGAGCCTCAGTATGGATGATTGGTGTGTAATTATGATGGGTGGCTGGGTTGATGATGGTTGTGTAGGTAAGTATGAGGGGGTACGTAGGTATTGATGCGGGAATTTCTTTGTGTAATATAGTATGTGGGGTGGTGTGATGATGGTTTGAAGATTGATGGAGGTGATGATGGTTGTAAGATGATGGTATTTGGGTGACGTGGAGGTTGTTATTTGTTCTTTTGTATTTGGAACATGATTGGGGGTTGATTTGGTGATGTGATGATGGTTGTGCATTGATTGTGGTGTTGTTGGTGATTTGATGGTGTTTGTTACATTGATGGGGTGTGATGTATGCGTATTTCATATAATGGATGGTGATGATGATTCGGTCTTTTGTAATTATGGATGGGGCTGTTTTTTTTTGATGTATGGTGTGTTATATATGAGTGGATTGGTGATTGATGGGGTGGAGGAGATGCGTCCGGCATCAAGTCTATTGGACAATCGAAGGGTCGGTGTGGCTGCAGAGTCTTAGCTTGCTTGTCTGAAAAGACCTCAGCAAAGTCCACATATGGATATCCACCAGAGGCTTGGAGGACTTCGGAAGCGAGATGGCGGAAAAGGGACACAACATTTCCAGACATCGTGACTGGCACTTAGAGGAGAACCTCACCCGTCTGCCAGTCAAGCACAGGTGCGTGGCGCTGCAACCTTGGCAGGCCCAGAAGAACTGAAGATGTGCATCGGGATAGTACGTAAAAGGAGAGTCTCTCTTTCTGCAAGACACCCACTTGTAGGCATAGGGGTTCAGTGCGGTACCAGATCGGATCTTGGAGAATCTGCCCACTGACTGATGAGATGAACAGCGGCTTCTCGAGACAGACCACAGGAAGACGGTACTGAGAGACAAAGGCAGCATCCACGAGTTTCCTGCCGAACCGGAATCCAGGAAGGCAGAGGCTGGAAATGGTTTACCCATCCTGGAGCTGAGTAAGACAGGAATGTTCAGATGTGAAGAAGCTTTGTTGGCTGGCACAATAGAAACAGAGGTTTTCCTGAAGTCACCTGGAACTTTCCTGGAAACACAGCCGAGCTCTGTCCACCTGCATTGGTTCCTCTGAAACTATCATGGCAGGTGGCTGAAGCGGTCTTTGGAAGACTGGAGCTAGACAGTCATGGCAGGTGGCTGAAGCGGTCTTTGGAAGACTGGAGCTAGACAGAGCAGACAACGGGTCCTGACTTGCGGAAGTTCCAGACGTTGCTCCTCAGAGCGCTCAGGAAACTGGATGTCTGTCTGAGTGTCCAGAGAGATTAGATCACTCAGTTTAGACGGAAGGTCCCGTGCAGACAAAGCGTCTTTGATCTGACCCAACAGTCCCTTTTTAAAAGTTGCAAGAAAGGCCGCCCCTTTCCAATCCAGCTCGGAGGCTAAGGTACGGAACTGGACTGCATAGTCTCCAACAGATAAGTCTCCTTGATGCAGGTTCAGGAGTGTGGTCTCAGCTGAAGATGCTCGAGCAGGTTCCTCAAAGACAGACCGGAACTTAGCAAAGAAGGAGGTGACCGGGTCCTTTCTGTCCCAGAGGGAGTAGCCCATGCCAGGGCTTTCCCGGAGAGAAGGCTGATCACGAACGCCACCTTAGCGTGTGGCAAACTGTGAAGGCATCAGCTCGATATGTAAGGAGCACTGAGTATTGAAGCCCCTGCACAACTTGGCCTCACCGTCATATTTGGAGGGCATGGATAGATGCAGCCTGGGCTCAGCAGTAGATGATGCAGCCGTAGAAACAGGAGTTACTGCAGGTACTGGACGCAGGTGCTGGCTAGCCACCAATTGCTGCAAGGTGGCCGTGAGTTGTGCAAGTTGCTGTCCTTGCGCGACAATCTGTTGCGACTGCTGGCCCACGATGGTGGTTTGGTCAGCCATTTCAGGTAGCGGAACCTCGGTGGGATCCGTGGCTGGATCTTACTGTCAGGATTCGGGATCAGTGAATCCCCTGGACCACCGCGGGAGGTGGTGCGAGCCGACACCTGGGAACGGAATCTAAGTGGCACCTGGAACACACAGAAACACGAGAACTCAGGAGCAGGAACACAGGAATATCGCAGGGGATGATGGGTGATGATGGTGTAATATGATGGGGGTGATGATGGTGTAATATGATGGGGGTGATGATGGTGTAATA
>WNYA01001231.1:31431-68636 GCA_019512145.1 Engystomops pustulosus | reverse complement strand
TGGGAGTACAGTTATCCCTCCCATCAGGGACCCACTAGGAAGGTAAAGCATATCCTCCCCATCCTGGACCTCTCGGGAAGCGTACAGCTTATCCCTACCATCCTGGACCCATTAGGGAAGGTACACAGCTTATCCCTCACCATCCTGGAGCACTCGGGAAGTACACGCTTATTCCTCACCACTGGACTCTAGGGGAAAAAGTACAGCTTATACCGTCACCATCCTGGACCGCTAGGGAAAGTACAGCTTATCCCTCACATATCCTGGCCTCTAGGGAAAATACAGCTATTCCTCACCGCCTGGACCTCTCGGGAAAGTACCAGCTTATCCCTCACCATCTGGAACCTTATAGGAAAGTACAGCTTACCCTCACCATCCTGGACCTCTAGGGAAAGTTAACAGCTTTCCCTCACCCATCCTGGACAACTAGAGAAAGTACAGCTTATCCCATCACCATCATGGAACCCATAGGGAAGGTTTACAGCTTATTCCCCACCATCCTGGCCATAGGAATTACACTATCCCTCCCAGTCCTGGACCTTAGGGAACGTACAGCTTTCCCTCACCATCCGGAACTCTAGGGAAGGTACGCTTATCCCTCACCATCCTGGACCACTAGGGAAGGTACTAGCATATCCCTCCCATCCGGGACCACTAGGAAAGGTAAGCTTATCCATCACCATCTGGACCAATAGGAAGGTTAAGCTATCCCATCACCATCCTGGACCACTAGGGAAGGTTACAGCATATCCTCCCCATCCTGGACCACTAGTATAGGTACGCTTAATCCCTCACATCATGGACCCTAGTATAGGTCCAGGGCCCCCTTTATCCCTCACCATTCTGAAATCTAGGAACGTACAGCTCTCCCGTCACCATCCTGGAACACTAGGAAAGGTACAGCTTTATCCCGCCATCCTGGACCACTAGGAAAGGTCAGCTTATCCCTCACCCTCCTGGGACAAACTAGGAAGGACATGTACAGTTATCCTTCACCATCCTGGACCACTAGGAAAGTAAAGCTTATCCCCCTCACATTCCTGGACCAACTAGGAAAGTACAGTTATCCTTCACCATCTTGACCACTAGAAAAGGTACAGCTTATCCTCACCACCTGGAACCAACAGGAAAGGTAAGCTTATCCCTCAACATCCTGGACACTAGGAAAGGTACAGCTATCCCTCACAATCCTGGGGACATTAGGATAGGTACAGCTTATCCCTCACCATCCTGGACCATTAGGATAGGTTCTACAAGCTTATCCCTCACCATCCGGACCACTAGGATAGGTACAGCTTATCCTCACCATCCTGGACCACTAGAAGGTACAGCTGATCCCTCACATACCTGGACCAATAGGAAGGTACAGCCTATCCCTCACCATCCGGGACCTCTAGGAAGGTATAGCTTATCCCTCACCATGCTGGACCAACAGGAAAGGTTTACAGCTTATCCCCACTCCTGGACAGGATAAAGTACAGCTTATCCATCACCATCTTGGACCATAGGTATAAGAAAGCTTATCCCTCACCATCCTGGACAACAACGGTAGGTAAGTGCAGCTGATCCCTCACCATCCTGGACCACTAGGGAAGGTACAGCTTACCCTCACCATCATGGACCTTAGGGAAAAGGTACAAGCTTATCCCTCACCACCTGGACCAAAAGGGAAGGTACAGCATTACTCCTCCCCATCCTGGACCTTAGGGGAAGAGTACAATTATCCTCACCATCCTGGGACCACTAGTATATGTACAGCTTATCCCTCACCATCCTGGACCCTAGGGAAGTACAGATTATCCCTCACCATCCTGAGACTTGGGGAAGGTACAGCTAGCCCTTACCATCCTGGACCATAGGAAGGTCAAGTTATCCCTCACCATTTCCTGGAGCATAGGGAAGGTACAGCATACCCGTCCCCATCCATGGAACCGATAGGGAAGGTTTACAGCTATCCCTCAACATCCTGGAACATCTCGGGAAAGTACAGCTTATCCCATCACATCCTGGACCTTAGGGAAGAACAGCTTCTCCCCTCATCCATCCTGGACCATTCGAGGGAAAGTAAGCTTATTCCCCTCACCATCCTGGACCCTCTAGGGAAAGTACAGCTTATCCCTACCATCTCCTGGAACTTAGGGAAAGACACTTTATCCACTCACATCTGGAACTCTAGGTGAAAGTACAGCTTATTCCCTCACCAATCCTGGACCACTAGAGAAAGTAAGCTTATCCCTCACCATCTGGACCAACAACGGTAAGATGCAGCTTATCCCTCACCATCCATGGACCACTAGAGAAAGTCTACAGCTTCAGTTATCCCTCACCATCTGGAACCACAAGGTACGCTGCAGCTACTCCCTTCACCATCCTGGCCCACTAGGGAAGGTACAGCTTACCACACCATCTGGACCTTAGGGAAGGACAGCTTCCCTCACCATCCTGGACCACTAGGGAAGGTACAGCATAAACCCTCTCCCATCCTGGGACCTATAGGGAGGTACAAGTTATCCCCTCACATCCTGGGACCTCTAGGGAAGGTACAGCTTATCCCTACATCTGGACCTTAGGGACTGGTATCAGCTTATCCCTCACCATCCTGGACCCTTGGGAAGGTACAGCTTATCCCTACCATCCTGGACCATTAGGGAAGGTACAGCTTATCCTCACCATCCTGGCGCACTAAGGAAGTACCGCATATCCTCCCCTCCCCACCTGAGACCTATAGGGAAGGTACAGCTGATCCCTCATCCATCCGGGACCTCTAGGGAAGTACAGCTTTCCCTTGCATTTTTTTTTCACATTTCTTGTTTGTTATTTTTTTATGAGGTCAAGGTACAGTTATCCCTCTTATTGCATCTGGACCTTATTTTTAGTTTCGGTGTCTTTGGAAAGTAAGCTTATCCCTCATGTTCATCTCTTTGGATTGTTTACCTCTTGGGTTTTGGGAAAGTTACTATTGCTTATCCCTCACCATCCTGGACTCTAGGGAATACGTAAAGCTATCCCCTCACCATCCTGGGACCCTAGGGAAAGTACAGGCTTATCCCTCACCATCCTGGACCTCTAGGAAGTACAGCTTATCCTCACCATCCTGGGCCACATTAGAGACAGTACAGCTTATCCCTCACCATCCTGGACCACAGGAAGATGCAGCTTATCCCTCACCATCCTGGACCATAGGGGCAGGTACAGGCTTATCCTCACCTATCCTGGACCCTCTAGGAAGGGTACAAGCTTATCCCTCACCCATCTGGACCTCTAGGGAGGTAAGCTTATCATCACCATCGGACCTCTAGGATAGGTTAAAGCTTATCCCTCACCATCTGGACCACTAGGAAAGGTAAGAGTATCCCTCCCCATCTGGACACCTCTAGGGAAGGTACAGCTATCCCTACATCTGGATTATTAGGAAGAGGTACCAGCTTATCCTCCCCATTCCGGACTCTAGGGAAGGTACAGCTATTCCCTCACCATCCTGGATTATAGGAAAGGTACAGCTTACCCTCACCATCCTGACCAACAGGAAAGATACAGCTTATCCCTCACATTCCTGGACCACTCGGGAAGTAATTCTTATCCCTCCCCATTCCTGGACCAACAGGAAAGTGAAGCTTTATCCCTCACATCCTGGACCATTGGGATAGGTACAGTTATCTTCACTATCCCAGACCACCAGGAGAATGTACACAGTATCTCCCTCACGACACCAGACCACCAGGGATGTACAAGTATCCCCCTCACTACCCCAGACCACAAGGGAAGTAGTAAAGATCCCCTCACTACCCAGACACCAGGCTGGTACAAGTATCCCCCTCCACTACACAGACCACAAGGAATGTAACAAGTATCCTCCTCCACGGTGTACATTCCTCACCCGGAGACCACCAGGGAGTGTACAAGTATCCCCTCACTATTCCCAGACACCAGCGGAAATGTTTTTTTTAAAAGTCATCCCCCTCACTACCCCAGATACCAAGGGATGTACAAGTATCCCCCTCACTACTCCAAGACCACAGGGATGTCAAGTATCACCCTCACTACCCCGACCACCAGGGAGTCGTCAAGTCTCCCCTACACTACCCAGACCACAAGGGAGTGTAAAGTTCCCCCTCACTATCCCAGATACCAGGGAGTGTACCAAGTATCCCCCTCACTACCTACACAGACCACAGGGATGTCAAGTCTCCCCCTCAATATCCCAGATACCAGGGGTGTACAAGATCCCTCATATCCCAGACCACCAGGGTGTACATACCCTATAACACACAAGTGTACAAGTATCCCCCTCACTATCCCAGACCACCAGGGATGTACAAGTTCCCCCTCACTACCCAGAACCACCAGGGAATAGTACAAGTATCCCAACTCATATCCCAGACCAC
The DNA here is from genome assembly GCA_019512145.1 of Engystomops pustulosus. Lineage (NCBI taxonomy): Eukaryota > Metazoa > Chordata > Amphibia > Anura > Leptodactylidae > Engystomops > Engystomops pustulosus. Next base: position 64,251 of record WNYA01001231.1, on the reverse strand, counting down.
CAGGAGAGTACAAGTACCCCCTTCACTATCCCAGACCACCGGAAATGTACAAGATCCCCCTCACTACCACAGACCACCAAGGGAGGACAAGTATCCCCCTCACACCCAAACCAAGAATAAGTACCCCCAAGCACGAAGGAATGTACAAGTATCCCCCTCAACTACCCGACCACCAGGGGTCTACAAAGTATCCCCTCACTACCCCAGACCCCAGGGAGTGTACAATATCCCCCCACTACCCCCGACCACCCAGGGAGTGTACAAGTATCCCCTCACTTACCCAGACCACCAGGGAGTGTACAAGTAAATCCCCTCCACTATCCCAGACCACCAGGAGTGTAAAGGATCCCCCTCACTACCCCAGACCACGGAGTGTACAAGATCTCCCTCACTATACCCAGACACCAGGAGTGTACAGTATCCCCCCACTTGTTACCCCAGACCACCAGGGAATGTACAAGTATCCCCTACACCCAGACCACCAGGGAAGGGTACAAAGTATCCCCACATCCCACCAGGTGTAAAGCTACAACCAGACACCGTGTACAGGCCTGCTCCCGAACATGGAGTACAAGTATCCCATCACTACCCAGACCACAGGGAGTAGACACAGTATCACCCTCACTATCACAGACCACCAGGGAAGTTAACAAGTATCCCCCTTCACTATCCCAGACCAACCAGGAGTGTACAAACGTTCCCCCTCCCTATCCCAGACCACCAGGGAGAGTACCAAGTATCCCCTCACTACCCAGACCACCAGGGAGTTTACCAAGTATCCCACTCCACTATCCCAGAGCCCACCAGGGAATTACAAGATCCCCTCACTATCCCAGACCACCAGGGAATGTACAAGTATCACCCCTCACTATCCCAGACCACCGGGAGTTACAAGTATCCCCCTCACTATCTCCCGAACACCAGGGGAATGTACAAGTATCCCCCCCTACTTATCACAGGACCACAAGGGAAATTGTACAAAGGATCCGCCTACTATCCAGACAACCAGGGAGATACAAAGTATCCCCTCACTATCCCAGGACCACAGGGAGTGTACAAGTTCCTCATATCCACCCCGGATACAGATCCCCTCATTCCCAGGACCACCGGAAGGACATGATCGTATCCCACGTATCCAAGACACCGGGAGTGTACAAGTATTTCACCCTCATCTACCCAGACCACCAGGGAATGTACCAAAAGTATCCCCCTCACTTACTCCCAGACCACCAGGGGAGATGTCACAGTTCCCGCCGCAATATCCAGACCACCAGGGAGTGTACAAGTTATCCCCCTCACTTCACCCAGGGGTGCAGTATCCTCACCCAGCACTGGAGAGGTAAGTTCTCAATATTCCCGCACCGGGGACAGGTCACTCCCCAGGACCACCAGGGATTGTAAAGTATCCCCCCACTATCCCAGCACACACCAGGGAGGATGTACAAGATCCCATTCACTACCCCAAGGACCACCAGGGACATGATACAAGTCACCCTTCACTACCCCAGACTCACCAGGGCAATGTATCAAGTATCCACCTGCACTAACCAGACCACCAGGGAATTGGTAAAGTGAGTCCCCCTCACTACGCCCAAGGAGACCAGGGAATGTAACAAGTATCCCCTCACTACCCAGACACCATGGAGTGTAAAAGTTCACCCTCATATCCCGGGAACAGACACCAGGGAGTGTACACAGTTCCCCTCACGATCCCAGACCACCAGGGAAATGTAAAGTATCCCCCTACAACCTACCCAGAGTAAGAACCCATCCAAGAACGGAGTGTCAAAATCTCCCTCACTACCACACCCAGAGAAGTACATCCGACACCAGGGAGTGTACAAGCTATCCCCTCACTACCCCGACCACCAGGGAGTGTCAAAGTAGTCCCCCTCACTACCCAGACCACCAGGGATGTACAAGTATCCCCTCACCTACCCTCAGACCACCAGGAGAGTGTACAAGTAGTCCCCTCAACTCCCAGACCGACCAAGGGAATTGTACAAGTATTCCCCCCTCATGTAACCCAGACCACCCCGCAGGGGGATGTTACGAAGTATCCCCACACTCACTCTACTTCCATGGTATCCCGACACAGGGAATACAAGTATCCCCTCACTATCCCAAGACCACCAGGGATGTAACGTATCCCCTCACTACCCAGACGCACCAGGGATGTACAAGATCCCCCTCATACCCAGGACCACCAGTAGGAAGACAAGATCCCCTCACTTAGCCCCAGGCACAAAGGGTGTACAAGTATCCCGCCTCCTACACCCAGACCACCGGGAATATACAGTATCCCCATCACTAAACCAGGACCACCAGGAGATGTACAAGTATCCCCCTCACTACCCAGAACCACCAGGAGGGAGTGTAAAGAGTCCCTCCTCCTACACTACCCCGTATGATCAATTATCCCCCCTCTATCCAGAACAGGGAATGTAAATATCCCCTCACTACCCCAGACCACCAGGGAGAGTACAAGTCCCCTACCCGCACCGTTCAAGTACCCCACTCGCAGACCACCAGGGGCAAGTCCACCTACGTACAGGAGTGTAAAGTCTCCCCCTGACACTACCCCAGCCTTACCAGGGAGTAGTGTACAAGTATTCCCCTACTACCCCAGACCACCAGGGAGGTACAAGTATCCACCCTCACTAATCCCAGACTACCAGGGAGTGTACAACAGATCACCCTCAATCCAGAACCACCAGGAGGTCAAGTACCCATATCCAAACAATGTTCGATCCCCCTCACTACCCAGGACCACCAGGTGCACGTGTACAAGATGTCCCCCTCATACCCAGACCACCAGGGATTACAAGTATCCCCTCCACTTATCCCCAGACCACCAAGGGGAAGTACAGTATCCACCTCCCCAACGACCTCCCAGCCACCAGGAAGTGTACAAAATATCCCCATCACTACTCCAGACCACCAGGGAATTACAAGTATCCCCCTCACTATCCCCAGACCAACCAGAGGAGTGTACAAGTATCCCTCCTCAAGCCACAACCCCGAATCACTATCCACCCAACCCATCCCAAGTCGTATCACTTACCAACCACGGGAGTGTACAAGTATCCCATCACTACCCCAGACCCACCAGGGAATGATACAAGTATCCCCGTCACTATCCCCAGACACCAGGGAGTGTAAAAAAAGATCCCCCTACTACCCCAGAACCACCAGGGAGTGTACAAGTATCCCCCTCACCCCGCCACCGGTTACAGATCCGCCTACCCAGCCGGAGTGTATCAAGTATCCCCCTCATACCCCAGACACCAGGGAGATATACAAGTATCCCCTCATATCCACGACGACCACCCAGGGCGGGTAAGTTATCCCCTCAAACTACCCAGACACCAGGGAGTGTACAAGTATCCCCCTCACATACCAGACCCACCAGGGATGTACAATCATCCCCCTCACTACCCAACCACCAGGGGGCAAGATCCATCACATCCAGACCACAGGGAATGTACAGAGTCCCCCTCACTATCCCCGACCACACAGGGAGTGTACAAGTATCCCTCTCACTATTCCCAGACCACCCAGGGAGTATAAGTACCCCATCACTACCCAGGACCAAGGGAATGTACAAAGTATCCCCCTCACTATCCCAGACCTACCGGGGAGTGTACCAGTACTCCCCCTCACTACCAGACACCAGGGAGATATCAAGTATCCCCTCATATCCCAGAACTCACCAGGGGGGAGGTACAAGTACTCCCCCTCACTATCCCAGACCACCAGGGAGTGTACAAGTATCCCCACTCACATTCCAGCCACCAGGGTGTTAGTTGTAAAAGTATCCCCATCACTATCCCGACCACCGGGAGATATACAAGTATCCCCCCTCACTATCCCCAGATCCACCAGGGGAATGTACAAGTATCACCCTCATATCCCGACCACCAGGGGAAAGTACAAGTTCCCCTCCTCACTCCCCAGACCACAGGGAAGTAAAAGATCCCCCTCCACTTATCCAGACCACGGGAGATGATACAGTATCCCCCTACTACTCCCCTAGACCACCAGAGGAGTGTACAAGTATCCCCCTCACTATCCCAGACCACCAGGGAATGTGTACAAGTATCCCCCTCACTATCCCAGACCACCAGGGATTACAAGTATCCCCTCACTACCAGACCACCAGGGAGTGTAAGTATCCCCCTCCACTACTCCAAGACCACCAGGGAGTGAACAAGTTATCCCCCTTCACTATCCCAGACACCAGGAGCTGTAATCCAGTTTCTCCCCCAACTACCCAGGACCACCAGGGGGAGTTGTACAAGTATCCCCCTCACTACCCCAGACCACCAGGGAGTGTACAAGTATCCCCTCACTATCCCAGACCACCAGGGAATGTACAAGTATCCCCCTCACTATCCCAGACCACCAGGGAATGTCACAAGATAGTCCCCCCTCACTATCCCCAGCCACACCAGGAGGTGTACAAGTATCCCCTCATATACCCCAGACACACGGGAATGTACAAGTATCCCCTCCTCCTCCCCCAGACCAACCAGGGAAGTGTACAAGTATCCCCTCCACTATCCCAGACCACCAGGGAAGTTAATAGTATCCCCCATCAGCTAACCAGACCACCAGGAATGTACAAGTATCCACCTACCAATACCCCCACAAGACCACCAGGGAGATGTCAAGATTCCCCCTCACTATCCCCAGACCACCAGGGGAATGTACATAGTCCCCTCACTTCCACAGGGAATGTTACAGTATTTTCCCCTTCCAGACACCAGGGAGGCTTTTATGTTACAAGAATCCACTTCAACTCTATGCCCAGACACCGGGAGGGTCAGTTTCCATTCATACCGAAAATGTACAAGTTCCCCCTCTTCCCAAAGATTCATACCCTCATACCACCACCGGTCAAGTTCCCTCAACCCAGACCAGGGAATGTACAAGTATCCCCCTCTACCCGTATCCAGGGGTAAGTTTCATTCAGACCACCAGGGAGTGTTACAAGCATCCCCCTCAATATCCCAGACACCACCAGGGAGTGTATCAAGTAGTCCCTCACATACCCAAGACACCGGAACACCAGGGAGTGTACAAGTATCCCCTACTATCCCAGACCACAGGGAGTGTACAAGTATCCCCCTCACTATCCCAGACCACCAGGGAGTGTACAAGTATCCCCCTCACTATCCCAGACCACCAGGGAGTGTACAAGTATCCCCCTCACGGACCCCCAGACCACCAGGGAGTGTACAAGTATCCCCCCTTCACTATTCCAGACCACCAGGGAATGTACAAGTATCCCCCTCACTATCCCAGACCACCAGGGAATGTACAAGTATCCCCCTCACTATCCCAGACCACCAGGGAGTGTACAAGTATCCCCTCACTATCCCAGACCACCAGGGAATGTACAAGTATCCCCCTCATCCCCAGACCACCAGGGATATACAAGATCCCCCTCATATCCCAGAACACGGAGTGCATATCCCTCACTACCCCAGACCACCAGGGAATGTACAAGTATCCCCTCACTATCCCAGACCACCAGGGAATATAACAAGTATCCCCCTCACTATCCCAGACAACCAGGGAGTGTACAAGTATCCCCCTCACTATACCAGACCACCAGGGAATGTACAAGTATCCCCCCTTCACTATCAAAGACCACGGGAGTGTACAAGTATTCCCTCGTATTATCCCAGACCAACCAGGGGTGTACAGTATCCCCCTCACTATCCCAGACCACCAGGGTGTACAAGTATCCCCCTCACTATCCCCGACACCAGGGAGTGTACAAGTATCCCTCACTACCCCAGACCACCGGGAGTGTACAAGTATCCCCTCTCACTATCCAGACCACCAGGGAGTGTACAAGTATCCCCACTCACTATCACCGACACCAGGGAGTGTACAAGATTCCCCTCACTATCAGACCACAGGGAGGTTACAAGTATCCCTCTCACTATCCCAGACCACCAGGGAATGTACAAGTATCCCCCTCACTATCCCAGACCACCAGGGAATGTACAAGTATCCCCCCTCACTATCCCAGACCACCAGGGAGTGTACAAGTATCCCCCTCACTACCCCAGCACACCAGGGAGTGTACAAGTATCCCCCTCACTACCCAGACCACCAGGGAATATACAAGTATCCCCCTCACTATCCAAGACCACCAGGGAGTGTACAAGTATCCACCCTCACTACCCCAGACCACCAGGGAGTGTACAAGTTCCCCCTCACTACCCCAGACCACCAGGGAGTGTACAAGTATCCCCCTCACTATCCCAGACCACCAGGGAATATACAAGTATCCCCCTCACTATCCCAGACCACCAGGTAGTGTACAAGTATCCCCCTCACTATCCCAGACCACCAGGGAATGTACAAGTATCCCCTCACTATCCCAGACCACCAGGAGTGTAAAAAGTATCCCCCCACACCCAGACCACCAGGGAAGTGTACAAAGTATCCCCCTCACTACACCAGACCACCAGGGGTTAACAGTATCCCCCTCACTACCCCAGACCACCAGGGAATGTACAAGTATCCCCCTTATTATCAGTGCTTCCCCTCATGGAGCGGAGGAGTGTACACATGTTGTATATTTTATATTGACACACGATTACATCCGAGTTTGACAAAGTTCTTTATTATAATAATATTCATTCTCTGGGGTCCAGGTTCGGTAGCTCAGCTAAACCTCAGCCTAGATCTATAACCTGGTGGGCGCCCTATGGTATACCCGACCTCCTGATCTCCCCCAGATAAGCCGTAGCGCTCCTGAATCCCACCTGTGCATCTTCACCGTATCAGTAGGGGGCCTATAATCCAGGAACTCATGTATCTGCCCCAATACGTAGGGGGCGCCCTCCTGGTATAATCCCGGACTCCTCTTCTGCGTCCAGCTGGGCCTCTTGTAAATCACCCATGATTATCCCCACAGTCACAGCTGTAGGGGGCGCCATCTGGTATAATCCCGGACCATCCTTCTCATGCCTTTCCCAGTATACAGCCGTAGGGGGGCGCCCTACTGATAATCTCCGACCTCTTGTCTATTACTGCCCCCAGTATCAAGCCATGTAGGGGGCGCCCTCATGGTATAATCACGGACCTCTTGTCATTACTGCCCCCGTACACAGCTGTAGGGGCGCCCCTGGTATATCCTGCGACCTCCTGTTCATTCTGCCCCCAGTATCACAGCAGTAGGGGGCGCCTCCTGGTATAACCCGGACCTCTTGCATTCTGCCCCAGTATCAAGCCTGTAGGGGGGCCCTCCTGGTTATATCCTGGACCCATCTGTCATTCTTGCCCCAGTTATCACAGCCTGTAGGGTGGGGCCCTCATGGGTATAATCACTGGACCTCTTTCATTCTGCTCCAGTTCACAGCCTGTAGTGGGGCGCCCTCTGGTATAAATTCGGACCTCCTGTCATTTATGCCCCGTATTCACAGCCGTAGGGGGCCGCCCTCCTGGATAATGCTGACCTCCTTGGTCATTCTGCCCCCAGATACAGCCTGTAGGGGGCGCCCTCCTGGTATAACTTCCTGGACCTCTGTCATTCTGCCCCAAGCATCACAGCCTGTAGGGGGCGACACCTCCTGTATAATCCTGGACCTCCTTGTCATTTCTGCCCAGTACTCACAGCTGTAGGGGGGAGCCCTCCTGGTATCAATCCTGGGAACCTCCTTGTCATTCTGCCCACAGTATCACGCCTGTAGGGGGCGCCCTACGGATATCCCGGGACCTCCTTGTCATCTGCCCCAGTCACAGCTGTGGGGGCGCCCTCCGGTATAATCCGAGCCCTCCTGTCATTTGCCCCAGTATACAGACATTGTAGGGGGCGCCCTCACTGCGTATAATCCCGGACTCCTTGTCATCTGCCCCGTATCACAGGCCTGTAGGGGGCGCCCCCTCCTGGCTATTAATCCCGGGACACTCCTTTGTCATCTCGCCCGTATCACAGCTGTAGGGGGCGCCTCTGGTAAATCCGAGACCTTCCATTGTCATTCTGCTTCCCCAGTTATCACAGCCTGTAGGGGGCGCCTCTGGTATAAGCACGGACATCCTTGTCATTTGCCCCCAGTACACAGCTGTAGGGGGCGGGAGCCCTCCTGGGTATAATCCCGGACCTCATTGTCATTCTGCCCCCAGTATCACAGCCTGTAGGGGGCGCCCTCCTGGTATAATCCTGGACCTCCGTGTCATTCTGCCCACAGCCTGTAGGGGGCGCCCTCCTGGTATAATCCCGGACCTCCTTGTCATTCTGCCCCCAGTATCACAGCCTGTAGGGGGCGCCCTCCTGGTATAATCCCGGACCTCCTTGTCATTCTGCCCACAGCCTGTAGGGGGCGCCCCTTTCATATTACACAGCATTCTCTCCTTTGTGAAGGGCTTGTAGCTCTGCTCATCCTGAGCTTCCTTGTTCATAGATAGAACTCTAGAATTTACACCAGGACGGGCTGTGAATACATAACAATGGCGATGTGTCAGGGTAACAATCCCTGGTTGATGGTTGTCAATCGGTTCTGATCTACCCAGACCGGATCAGGAGGCTTCATATCCAAGGACGGGTTTGGGCTCTGGTGCCGTTCACCTTGATCCTCCAGGAAGTTGTTGTCTTGTGGATCAGATGTGGCTACATGTGGCTGTTAGCATAGGCAGGGGGCGGGACACTCCGGTCATGTGACCCTGCAGAGCCCACCCATGCGGTACATGAAGGTTCTTGGTATAAATCGGGGCGTTTCTCGCCTCCCCCCATCATCGTGTAGTCACCACATTGAACCCAGACCAGTATTTAGGTTCCTCTAGAGCCCGAGCGTCTCCTCTGTGTGTGCTCATAGCTCGGTGGTCTTCCCGTGCTCCGGTAACGCCCCCTGACACTGGTGGTACTGAGTCTTGGTGTCTGGTGGGGACTGTTGACACCAACATGTGGTTCCTTGGTTCCTGTGCCTCAGGACCAGTAAGACGGTGAGGACAATGACCAGGACTGTAATGACTCCGAGGACGGCGATGGTGACCACCTGCATCTCGCTGAGTCCGTGTTCCCTCTGAGTCACCACCTCCTTCACGGAGATCTTGAAGTGTCCGGGCTTCTCGGAGAACCCAGGACTCCACCTGGTGCTAGTGACTGTCCTGGGAGGGACTGAGGGCACCCGCTCCAGGGCCGACGTGCCAGTCTCATATTCCCATGTGGGTTTGGGGACTGGAATCTCACAGGATTTCCCAGTAAATCCATTGGGACAGTAACACTCGTAGTCTCCCACCCGGTCGTAGCACTTCCCTCCGTTGTGGCACGGGTGCCCGGCGCAGTCATCCATGTTGACGGTGCAGAATCGCCCCTGGAAGCCGTGGGGGCACTCACATGAGAAGCGGTTCACCCCGTCTATACAGGTGGCCCCATTAGCACACGGGCGCATCAGGCAGTCATCCACATCCGTCTCGCACAGCCGGCCCACGAAACCGGCCAAACAGCGGCACGTGAAGGTCTCTGCGTAGCCCCCATCATCCTGGCAGCTCCCACCATTCTGGCATGGAAACCTGAAGGAGAGCAGAACATTGTTACCATCCCTCATACTGGAAACACATCGGACCCATCCTGCTGCTGGTCTGCTCTGACCTGACACCAGCTTAGTGTATCAGTTCTGACCGATCCAGGCCTGATATAGTGGTCCGATCCTGGCACTGCTGTAGTGGACTTATCCTGGCAATGGTCTAGTGGACGCATCCTAGTAATGATCTAGTAAACCAGTCCTGAGATAATGGTCCAATCCTGGCACTGCTCTAATGGTCCGATCCTGGCAATAGTCTCGTCAATCAGTCCTGAGATAGTGGGCCGATCCTGGCAATGGTCCAGTGGCCGATCCTGGCGCTGCTCTAATAGACTGATCCTCTAGTAATTAGCGGGATGACCCTGGCACCAGTCTGCACTTCTCTACTGGACCAATTTCTTGGCGCTGGTCTACATTGATCATTAGGAGCTGTCACGACATCGCCGGCTACCTACTGGTTCTCTTACCCTTGTGTTTCGCAGGGTCCGATCTTGAATTCACAGTTCTTGCCGTGGAAGGATTGGGGGCAGGTGCAGGAGTAGTCGCCCTCTGGGGTGATGACACATTCTGCCCCGTTCTGGCAGGGGTCGGAGCGCTCACAGATGTGCAGATCTACGGAGACAAGATGAATGTAATAGTGAGGAGGAGGATGACTACTGACTCTCATAGAGACCGGTGCAGCATCCGGCAGAGTTCATGTGGAGTCTCCCAAACACAAGAGTCCAATAGGAGGAGTTTAGTGATGCAATGGTCCAGCCTACACCCTGCTACACTAAAGCCCATGGCGCTGAGTCATAGTAAGTCAAGCGCAAGCATCTGGGACCAGTGAGTCGTGTCGGATGTGATGACATCATCAGCCTCCGTTATAACCTGAACATTATAAGGACATTGACCTCACCCTTGTCACAGAACTTGCCGGCCCAGCCGCTCAGACACATGCACTGCCAGGGCTGGTGGCACACGCCGTGGATACAGCCGGGCATCCTCACACAGTCTTCACAGAATGGACCGTCCCAACCGGGGTCACACCTGCCGAAAATAAACACCGAGAGTCAAATAACCCCAGTGCACCCCCAGCCTGGGGAGTATAGTGCGACGTGTCCCTGCAGTCACCTGCACACGTGGTCCTCGTCACAGTGTCCGTGGTACAGGTCACAGCGCTCCGCACACTCGTCAGCTGCAAGGGGACAAAAAACACTGTGTGACCTCTGACCTCACAGTGACACCAAAATTTACAGAACAGAATTGGGATGTGAAAAGCAGCGACCCTGATCAGGCGCAGTACCTCCACATGACCTGTAGGGGCCCCTGATGCATCGTACAAGAGGGACAGGATGAGATCTCATGAAAGTGCATCCATAAACCCTCCAGTCACATCCAGAGCTGCAGTCACCTATTTTGTTGGTGATCACTGCAGGAAGATTTTAAGCAGCAGGATTGTCGCTGCTGACTTGGATGTGACTGGAGGGTTTAAAAGTTCAAAAACATTGCAAATAGAATGGAGCAAAGATTTTATGCCGAGATGTAGCGGATAATCACCTGTTACTGGAGTCTTGGACAGGAACAGGACCCAACACAAGGCGGAGAGCAGGAGTGGAGGGCACCAGAGCATGGTCAGCACTGCAGGGTCTGCACCGGGGGGGAACAACAGTCAGAACAAGGACCCCCGACCATCACATGTGGCGGACATAGAGCATTGACTCTTACCTTCAGTGGAAGGACACGTGTGACTGTCCTGAAGATTAGGGTAAGACGTGCAGGGAGGGCCCCATCCTGGGGGGGGGGCACAGCGGGGTCAGAGGGTTATGGATCCCAATGCACAGACATCCCAGGCCTCCCTGCGGATCAGAACAGAGAAGAGGAGAGAGTTATTCAAAATCCATGGGATGTAAGGTCTCCCTCCCCCGGGGCAGACGTCTGGGATTAGGGGTAGTGGTGATTGCTGACCCCCATGATGAGGAGATTTATGGGGGTGAAGGCAGGGCCATCATCGGGCCAGTAACAGTGGTACCCAGGGACCCAGTCAAGATGTCCACGACCTCAAGTCCTGAATAGAATAGACTCCAAAAACAATAATGACCCGATCACAATTTATTACATAATGAATTATAATAAATACGCAGCACCCAGTGCCCCGTTATTTAGGGGATGCTCTAAAATGTATTCATGGGCTACGCTGTGTCATAAGGGGGATATACGATACATGTGAAGGAGCTAGATAGAATTTTGGAGCACAGTGTGGGACAAAGTTGTTATCCAGGTGAACTGTATTTTTAGGGGCGCAGTGTGGAGATGTTCTAGAAGGGAGATGCTGCTTTTTATGTTATGGAAAGCTAAAGGGCATATTGGAGTCTCGGAGGATCCGTCTCCTCACCCAAAAAAAACCCCAAAATTAGTTTGGCACTATTGGTATGGACGCTGTAGATCCAGGCGCTGTATGTATGTACTATAATGGGCCATTACGTGCCTCTGGGTCAGGGCGGAGGATGTTTGCGAGGTGGAAGCTTTTCATTGTGATCTGTCAGCGGGTTGTGCCCGTCCCTGGGACATCACATACCTGGACGTGCTAATGACAGATCACCAGGTCCCCCGGGGCGTCCCCCCTGCCAGTGCTGACAGCAAAGAGGTCATTATACGATGACAGAGGATGCCAGGCCCTGCCACCACGTGTCACATGCACAGTCCTAAGGAAAAGTAAGTGCCCCTCTGTGAATTCTCTGGTATTATGTGTCAGGACACAATATAAAACATCTGCTGGATATAATACGGGATCTCACACAGCAGATCTCCCCCGGGTACCACGTGGGAGAAGTTCTGTCCTGATGGATGTGAGATTGTCCGGAAATTTCCTTATAATCTTCCCAGATTGATGGAGGAGACAGCGGGGCACATGTATTTATGAAGAGTTTGCGCCAGTCTTGTGTGGCGGCTGCTCTGTACTGTACACATAAAGGAGAGTTCCAGTTCACGCACTTTGGGCGCTCGCAGGGTGCTCTGGCCCGCATGTCTCTGGAGGATAGCGAGGCAAACCCCATGTACTACACACAGCCTCACTATTAATAAATGTGGCCCTGCTGTATGTCTCCTCCTGATGCTCCAGATCAGCAGCAGCCAGAACTTCTGCTGTTATACAGGAGGTCACACTGGCTGATGGTCAATGAATCCAGTTTTTGTCTGGTGCACTCAGTTGAACGAGCGTGCAACGCAGACTTCTGACGCAAATGTGACGGCTGGTGAGAATACGGACCAGAATGCTCCTCTACGTGCACAGTATTGTACTGGTGCAAACACTACATAAACACGTGTACAAGCAGTATACAGGTGTACAAGCAGTATATACATGTACAAGCAGTATATACATGTACAAGCAGTACACATGTGTATACCTATAACCTATGCCTATAACCTAGGGTGTCCAGTTACATAGGGGCATCATGATGTATAGGAGCGAGGGCAAAGGGGCATCATGATGTATAGGAGCGAGAGCAGAGGGGCATCATTATGTATAGGAGTGAGGGCAGAGGGGCATCATTATGTATAGGAGTGAGGGCAGAGGGGCATCATTATGTATAGGAGTAGGGCAGAGGGCATTCATATGTATAGGAGCAAGTGCAGAGGGCCATCATAATGATAAGCCGAGGGCAGAGAGACATAAGGTATAGGAGCGAGTAAGAGGGGCATGATTGTAATGTATAGGTGCGAGAGCAGAGGGGCATCATGATGATAGGAGCGAGGGGCAGAGGGGCATCATAATGTATAGGAGCAAGGGCGAGGGGCATCATGCTGGATAGAAGAGAGGCAAAGGGGCATAATTATAGGAGCACGGGCAAAGGGGCATCTGTATAGGAGAAAGGGCAGAGGGGCATCATAATGTATAGGAGTGGGGGCTGTGTCTAGATATTAGGATGAGGTCTGGGGATGAATCGTGTATTAGGAGGAGTGAGTTCTGGGGGCTGATATTAGGTATTAGGATGAGGGTTTGAGGTTGAGCTGATATGCTGCGTTGGATGAGGTAAGGTATGAGGTTATGCACTGCTATTAGATGAGGGGCGGGTGGGAAGCTGATGAGGTTACCTTGCACTGTCTCAGCAGTTTGGTGCTCCTCGGGGGCGGGCTTCCTTGCATGTATCTCGGGAAGGAGGAGCCTAGTCACCAGAGTTCACAGTATCCCAGTTGTGAGGTTTTGCCCCCTTAGGTCGTCCACTGTGACCTCTTGAGTGTATAGATGACAACAACGTCTTAAATGGATGTTTTGGTCCAATTCAGTAGAAGCCTCCAAGAAGGGCCTTTTATATGTCCCACAAGGGCCATGCTCATGGCTGAGATGTGAGCCATAGTCAGGTACCGGTGCCATTACCAGATCCCCAAGAGCTTCTAGATAATCCAGGCTTCAGTCTAGACTCCAGACCAAGAATCCAACAAGTACAAACCTAAAAGAGATGGAATATAGAATTAGAATTTTATTGACCAGGGCATAACTTTTGGGGATTACCCAGGGATGGAGGAAACGGATGGAGATGTGCTGTGGGATTGAGGTAAAGGTGAGGATGTGCCATAGCTTGTGATGTTGCCTGATACTGAGGTGACTGCTAGAGGACGAGTACTGAGGTAATGAGAGATTATATACCCGGATACTGAGGTACGGAGAATATACCATGGATACTGAGGTAACTGGAGAAGATATACCCTGGATACTGAGTAACTGAGAGAAGATATAACCCCGTATCGGGGAATAGGAGCCCAGTAACTGGGAGAAGATATACCCGCTATGACCGGTGTAACTGAGAGAAGATATACCCTGGATACTAGGTAAACTGAGAGCAGATATACCCTGGATACTGAGTAACTGGGAGAAGATATACCCTGATACTGGAGGGAGAGAGACTCCCGGATATGAGGTAACTGAGAGAAGATATACCCTGGATACTGAGGTAACTGGGAGAAGATATACCCAGGATACTGAGGTAACTGAGAGAAGATATACCCTGGATACTGAGGTAACTGGGAGAAGATATACCCTGGATACTGAGGTAACTGAGAGAAGATATACCCTGGATACTGAGGTAACTGGAGAAATATACCCTGGATACTGAGGTAACTGAGAGAAGATAACCCTGGATACTGAGGTAACTGGAGAAGATATACCCCGGTTACTGATAGGTAAACTGAGAGGAAGATATACCCTGGATACTGAGGTAACTGGGAGAGATAACACCCTGGATACTGAGGTAACGGAGAAGACTATACCCTGGAACTGAGACGGGAGAAGTATACCTGATACAAGGTAACTGAGAGAGATATACCCTGTAATACTTGAGGTAACTGGGAGAAGATATACCCTGGATACTTGAGGTAACTGGGAGAAGATAGTACCCTAGGATATCGAGGTAAATGGAGAAGATATACCCCGGATACTGAGGTAACTGGGAGAAGATATACCCGGGATACTGATGGAACTGAGAGACAGATATACCCTGGAACTGAGGTTAATGAGAAGATATACCCTGGATACTGAGGAACTGGAGAAGATATAACCCTGGATACGAGGTAACTGGAGAAGATATACCCTGGATACTGAGGTAACTGGGAGAAGGATATACCCTGGATACTGAGGTAACTGGGAGAGAGATTACCCTGGATACGAGGTAACTGAGAGAAGATATACCCGGATTTCTGAGGTAACTGAGAGAAGAATACCATGAGTCTGAGGGGGTAAACGGGAGAGGATATACCCAGGATACGCGGTAACTGAGAGAAGATATACACCTGAGTACTGAGGTACTGGGAGAAAGATATACCCTGGCTGACCTAACTGAGAGTACTCCTCATCTATACTGAGAGAAGATATACCCTGGATACTGAGGTAACGGGGAGAAGATATACCCTGGATACTGAGGTAACTGAGAGAAGTAGACCTGGATACTGGAGTACCTGGGAGAAGATATCCCCGGATACTGAGGTAACTGGGAGAAGATCTCCCTGATACTGAGGTAACTGGGAGAAGATAACCCCTGGATACTGAGGTAACTAGAGAAGATATACCCTGGATACTGAGGTAACTGAGAGAGAGATATACCCCTGATACTGAGGTAACTGAGAGAAAGATATACCGATACTGAGGTAACTGGATACTGGTAAACTGGGAGAGATGATACCTGAGCTACTGAGGTAACTGGGGAGATATACCCTGGATACTGAGGTAACTGGAGGAAGATACCCTGGATACTGAGGTAACTGAGAGAAGATATCCGTTTACCTGGATAGAGGTACTGGGAGAAGCATAACTGAAGGAGAAGATATACCCTGGATACTGAGGTAATGGGGAGAAGATATACCCTGGATTATGAGGTAAACTGGGAGAAGATATACCCGGATACTGAGGAGTAACATGAGAGAAGATATACCCTGGATCCTAGGTAACTGGAGGAAAGATATACCCTGGATACTGGGTAACTGGAGAAGATATACCCTGGATACTGAGGTAACTGAGAGAAGATATAGCCCTGGATATGATGGATACTGAGACGAACAGATACGATACCCCTGGAGACTGACGGTACACTGGGCGAGAAGATATACCCGGATACTGAGGAACTGGAGAAGATATACCCCTGGACCTGAGGTAAACTGGGAGAAGATATACCCAACTGGATACTGAGTAACTGGGATATATACCCGTGATACTGAGGTACTGAGAGGAAGATATACACCTGGATACTGAGTAAACTGAAGGAAGATATACCCTGGATACGGAGGTAACGGGAGAAGATATTACCCTGGATACTGAGGTAATGAGAGATATACCTGGATACTGAGGTAACTGAGGATATATACCTGGATACTGAGTAATGGGAGAAGATATACCCGGATACTGAGGTATACTGAGAGAAGATATACCCTGGATACGAGGTAACTGAAGAGATATAAAAAAAAACCCCCTGGATACTGAGGTAACTGAGAGAAGTATACCCGTGGGGGTATATGAGGTAACTGGGAGACGAATATACCCCTGGATACTGAGGTAAACTGAGAGGAAGATATACCGGATACTGAGGTAACTGGGAGAAGATATGACCAGGATACTGAGGTAACTGGAGAAAGATATCCCGAGTACTGAGGTAACTGGGCGAGGATGACCAGGATACTGAGGTAACTGAGAGAAGATATACCCTGAGTACTGAGGTAACTGGGAGAAGATATACCCTGGATACTGAGGTAACTGGGAGAAGATATACCCGGATACTGAGGTAACTGGGAGAAGATATACCCAGGATACTGAGGTAACTGGGAGAAGATATACCCTGGATACTGAGGTAACTGGGAGAAGATGATATACCCCGGATACTGAGGTAACTGGGAGAAGATTTACCCGGATACTGAGGTACCTGGGAGAAGATTACCGGATACTGAGGTAATGGGGAGAGATATACCCTGGATACTGAGGTAACTGGAGAAGATAACCTGGGTTACTGAGAGTAACTGAGGAGAAGATATACCCTGGATACTTGAGGGACAACTGGGGAGAAAGAATACCCTGATACTGAGGTAACTGGGGAGATTATACCGGACTGAGGTAACTGAGAGAAGATATACCCTGGATACTGAGGTAACGGGAGAATATATACCCCGGATAGTGAGGTACAACGGGAAGAAGATATACCACCTGGATACTGAGGTAACTGGAGAAGATATACCCTGGATTACTGAGGTACACTGGAGAGATATACCCTGGAACTGAGGTAACTGGGAGAAGATTCATAACCTATGGTACCTGAGGCCCTGGTAAGCTGGAGAGATATACCGGGATGAGGTAACTGGGAGAGAGATATACCCAGGATACTGAGGATAACTGAGAGAAGATATACCCGGGAGTACTGAGGGAACTGGAGAAGAATATACCAGGATATTATTGTGGTAACTGAGAGAAGATATACTGGTGTTAACCTTTTTCTCATATACCCTGGATACTGAGGTAACGGGAGAAAGATTACCTGGACTGGGTAACGGGAGAAGATATTACCCTGGATACTGAGGTAACTGGGAGAAGATATACACCAGGATACTGAGGTAACTGGGAGAAGATATACCAGGATACTGGAGGTAAACTGAGAAATATCCCTGGATATGATGGTAACTGGAGAAGAATATACCCCGGATACTGAGGTAACTGGAGAAGATATACAAGGATACTGAGGTACTGGGAGAAGATCCCTGGTAAGAGTAACTGGAGAGATATACCCTGGATACTGAGGTAACTGGGGAGAAGATATACCCTGGATACTGAGGTAATGGGGAGAAGATATACCCTGGATACTGAGGTAACTGGGAGAAGATATACCCTGGATACTGAGGTAACTGAGAGAAGAGATACCCGGATAACTGAGGTAATGGGGAGAAGAATATACCCGGATACTGAGGTAACGGGAGAAGATATACCGGATATGAGGTAACTGAAGAAGTATACCCGGATACTGGGTAACTGGAGAAGATATCCCCTGGATACTGAGGTAACTGGAGAAGATATACCCGGATACTGAGGATAACTGAGAGAAGATATACCGGATACTGAGGAAGGAGAGAAGATATACCCGGATAAGGAGGTAACTGAGAGAAGATATACCTGGATACTGAGGTTAACTGAGAGAAGAATACCAAGGATACTGAGCGTAACTGGGAGAAGATATACCCGGATACGAGGTAACTGGAAGAAGATATACCCTGGAACTGAGGTAACCTGGGAGAAAGATATACCGGATACTGAGGTAACTGAGAGAAGTATATTACCTGGATACTGAGGTAACTGAGAGAAAGATATACCCAGGATACTGATGTTGGTACTGGAGAAGATATACCCCGGAATACTGAGGTAACTGGAGAAGATATACCCTGGATACTGAGGTAACTGGAGAAGATATAACGGATACGAGTAACTGAGAGAAGATATAACCGGATACTGAGGTAACTGGGACGAAGTATACCCTGATACTGAGGTAACTGAGAGAGATACCCGGATACGAGGTAACTGAGAGAAGATATACCCGGATACTGAGGTAACTGAGAGAAGATATACCCGGATACTGAGGTAACTGAGAGAAGATATACCCGGATACTGAGGTAACTGAGAGAAGATATACCCTGGATACTGAGGTAACTGAGAGAAGATATACCCGGATACTGAGTAACTGAGAGAAGATATACCCGGACATGAGGTAACTTGGAGAAGAGATACCCTGATACTGAGGTAACTGGAGAGATATACCCGGTACTGAGGTAACTGGAGAAGATATACCCGGATCTGAGGTAACTGAGAGAGAAGATATACCCGGATACTGAGGTAACTGGAGAAGATATACCCGGATACTGAGGTAACTGGAGAAGATTACTGGATACTGAGTAACTGAGGAAAATACCCTGGATACTGGTAACTGAGGGAAGATATACCCGGATACTGAGGTAAACTGAGAGAAGATATCAGGTACTGAGGTAACTGAGGAAGATATACCCGGATACTGAGGTAACTGGAGAAAATATACCCGGATACTGAGGTAATGGAGAAGATATACCCCTGGATACTGAGGTAACTGGGAAGATATCCCTGGATACTGAGGTAACTCGAGAGAATCCCCTTAGATTCTAATTAAAGGAAGGGACATTAGACGTCAGACCAGTAATATCAACTTGTGATGTGAATAGACCAGGATGTGAACCTCAGACTCTGATGTATGCTTATAAGGTGGAGGCAGAAGTGCTACCAATACCCAGTGCATGACCTTAGATGGTGATAATATACATGATTTGACCTTATTATATTTGTAGATAATATAGAGGTGGGTTTCGTTGTGAATACACGGATAGACATTATATTTGACTATAGACAGATCCTGTGACCTTATTTTCTTATATGAAGGATGTGGACATAGATTGTCTAATAAGAGATAGTGATGTTGTAATTACCAGGAAGGGCACTCTATTGCTTAGAGGAGGGTAAAGTGAATGATACACAGAATATAAGAGATTGTGATAATACGGATCGTTACAGATGTTATAGTACACAGGATGGGGCATAGGAGTTATATAGGAGGCGGTTTTTATCTAATGTAATAGGTAAACTTAGATTATTATAATATAGGATTGTGTGATGTTATTATACACAGGATGTTCTAAAATCACCACCTCCATATAACATCTAGGTCACATCTGATCGTATTCTGTGTATATATCGCCCCCTCCGTATTACAGCAGAGTAGGGTCACGTAATGTGGATTATAACGTCATCTTACATATATAATACACAGAGGAATGACCCTATATTGGTGTAATATGAGAGGGTGACAAATATATGACACAGAATATGATTCAGAGGATTGCCGATATTACAGAGGGTTGATGTTCTATCACAGGATGTGACATGCGATTATGATGTTGCGATTATGTGATATATGAATACGGTATGTGACCATAGATTGTTCTAATATAGAGATGTGATGTTGTAATACACAAGAAGGGACATGTATTGCAGTAATATGAAGGCAGAGGAATAATACAGCATGTGACCCTCTATTACACTAATAGAGAGGTTATGTTACAATAACGGATGGACCATATATTGCGGTTATATAGGGGTTGATGTTACCAACACAGGATGTGACACTTATTGCGGTTAATATAAAGGGTTGATGTACAGTACCACAGCCCCGCATGGCCCGACCCATATTGCGGTTATATCAGGGGTGATGGTACAATACACAGGGATGGACCCTATAGTGGTATAGAGGGATTGATGGTACAATACACAGGATGTGACCCTATATTGCGGTATATAGCGGTTGATGTGACAATAGAAGGATGTGACCCTAATTGGCAGTTATATCCAGGGCTGAGTTACCATTCCACAGGCAGTGACCCATATTGGCGGGAATACCGGGTGCTGTTACAATACACAGGAGTGACCATAATATTGCGGTATACAGAGGTGGTGATGTTACCATACACCAGGTTGTGACCCTATATTGCAGTTATATACCAGGGCGGGAGTTACGAATACACAGGTTGTGACCCTATATTGCGGTTTATTACAGGGTTGCTGTTACAAATACACAGGAGTGTACCCTCTATTGCGGTAATATGAGGGCGGTTGTTACAATAAAAGGATGTGACCCTATATTGCGTTATATAGAGGGTTGATGTTACCCACTAACAGGATGTGACCTATATTGCGGGTTATATAGAGGGTGATGTTACAACACAGGCAGTGACCCATTTGCGGTTATATACAGGTGAGGTTAAAATACAAAGGATGTGACCCTATATTGAGGTTATTAACAGGGTTTGAGTTGACAATACACGGTTGTGACCCTATATTGCAGTGATTAGAGGCGTTGATGTTACAATACACACGTTGTTTTTTTTTTTTTTTTTTTTTTTTTTTTTTTTTTTTTTTTTCTTTGTTTTTTTTTTTTTTGTTGACCTAGAATTGCGGGTCTATACAGGGTGGTACAATATACACGATGTGACCCTTATTGCGGTTATATACAGGTTGATAGTTACAATACAAGGTTGTGGACCCTAACTTGCGGGTATATACAGGGTTTGCTGTACAATTATACAGGATGTGACCCTATATTGCGGTTATTAACAGGGTTGAGGTTAACAATACACAGGTTGTACCCTATATTGCGGTTAGATACAGGGTTAAAGGTACATACAAGATGTGGACCTATATTGCGGTTATATACAGGGTTAATGGTGACAATACACAGGCATTGACCCTATATTGCGGTTATATACAGTTGATGTTACGAATACACAGGCAGTGACCCTAATGCGGTTTATAGAGGGTTGATGTTACAATACACAGGATGTGACCCTATATGCGGTTAGATACAGGATGTGACCTATATTGCGGTTATATAGAGGTTGATGTTACAATACCACAGGATGTGACCCTATATCGGTTATATACAGGATGTGACCCTATATGGCGGTCGTATATACCGGGTATGTTACAATACACAGTGTGACCTATATTGCGGTTATATACAGGGTTGAGGTTACAATACACAGGATGTGCCCCTATATTGCGGTATCTAGGGTTGATGTTACAATCACAGGATGTGACCCCCATCTTGCGGTTAATATACAGGGTTGATGTCAATACACAGGAGTGACCCTATATGCGGTAATACAGGGTTGAGGTACAATAGAGGATGTGACCCTATATTGCGGTGATATACAGGGTTGATGTACATACACCGGTTGTATGACCCATATGCTGTTATTATACAGGGGGGGTTACCAATACACAGATGTGGACCCTATATTACGGTTATATACAGGGATGATGTTACAATTTACACAGGGCAGTGGACCCTATTTGCGTTATATACAGGGTTCTGTTACAATTACACAGGCAGTGACCCCATGTGCGGTATATACAGGGTTGATGTACAATACAAGGATGTGACCCTATATGCGGTTATATACAGGGTTGATGTAAAATACATCAGCTGTGACCCTTATATGCGTTATATACAGGTTGAGGTTACACTACACAGGATGTGACCCTATATTGCGGTTATATCCAGGGTGAGGTTAAAACACAGATTGACCCATATTGCGGTTAAACAGGGTGAGGTACACTACAAAGGATGTGACCCTATTATTGCGGTTATATACAGGGTGATGGTAGAATACACAGGATGTGACCCTATATTGCGGTATCTAGAGGGTTGATGTTACAATAACAGGATTGACCTATATTGCGGGTATATACAGGGTTGATGTTACTAATACATCAGGATGTGACCTATTTGCGGTTATAAGAGGGTAATGTTACAATACAAGTCAGGACCTATTTGCGGTTATTACAGGCTGATGTACAATACACAGGATGTGACCTATATTGCGGGTATATACAGGGTTGAGTTACCATACACGGATGTGACCTAATAATGCGGTTATATACAGGGTTGAGTTACAATACACAGGTTGTGACCATATATTGCGGGTTATCTACAGGGTTAATGTACAAACACAGGCAGTGACTATATTGCGTTAATACAGGGTTGATGTTACAATACACAGGAGGTGACCCTATATTGCGGTTATATACAGGGTTGATGTTACAATAACAGGAATGTGACCCTATATTGACGGTTATATAAGGCAGTGACCCTACTATTGCGGTTATATACAGGGTTGAGGTTACAATAAACAGGATGTGACCCTATATTGCGGTTATATACAGGGTTGATGTTACATACCACGGCAGTGACCCTATATTGCGGTTATATCCAGGGATGATGTGACAATACACAGGGTGTGACCCTATAATTGCGGTTATTACAGGGTTGATGTTACAAACACAGGCGTGAACCTATATGCGGTTATTACAGGTTGATGTTACAATACACAGGAATGTGACTTATGCGGTTCATACAGGCTGATGTTACATACACGGATGGTGACCCTATATTGCGGTTCTATACAGGGGTGAGGTTACAATACCCAGGCAGTGACCATATATTGCGGTAATACAGGGCTGAGTTATGTGCTATGTGAGCTGATTAGAGGTGAGCTCTGTGCACCCTCCCCGTGTGGTTTGACCTTGGTCCCGGTGTCCTGGTAGGTCCGGTAGGTGGAGGCGGAGGTGGCTCGGGCAGTCTCCTCACATGGGAGCAGCAGGAATTTCTGCGGAGCAGGCAGACACTGTGCAGACTTCACACACCTCCCTGCTGTAATCACCGGAGCGATAGACAAGGAGGCAGGGATGGACAGCTGCAGCATCGGACTCTGCCCAGACCTGTGCCCAGAGGCGCCCACCAGACCATGGAGACACATGTCGACCACTCCCAGCCTGTTAACTGGAGAAGCCTATTGTCCCTATATGTGACAGCAGATCGAGGGAGCAGGGGTGGCAGGGCGTGGGTGCGCCGTGTTTGGCTAGTGCATAATTCCCCACATACCCAGATTTATCGGGAATAGCAGAGCCGGGAAGATGGAAGGAAAACACCGGGGCGGACCGAGCCAGGGGGTAAAGGCCCTAACGTTTCATCACCGGGGCAGCGAATGGGTGGGCCATGGAGGGAGAAGCGGATTTACCCCCACATGGTGCCAGAAACTGCTGACTCTATGTCCCACCTATACCCCACAGGTGACAGCACTGCTGCTCTATGCCCACACTATAACCCCACATGGTGAAAGCACTGAATGCTCTACGCCCACCCTATAACCCACATGGTGCCAGCCATGCTGCTCTACAAATGCCACCCTATACCCCACTGGTGCCAGCACTGCTGACCTATGCACACCCTTACCCCACATGGTGCCGGCACTGACTTCTCTATGCCCACCCTATACCCCACATGTGCCAAGCAATGATGCTCTATGCACACCCTATACCCCAATGGTGCCAGCACTGCTGCTCTATGCCCACCCTAACCCCACATGGTGCCAGCATGCGGCTCTCATGCCCCCACTATACCCCACTGGTGACAGAACTTGCTGCTCTATACCCACCTATACCCAACATGGTGCCGGAATGTGCTCTATGCCCCCCCTATACCCCAACATGGTGCCAGCATGCTTGCCTCTATACCCACCCTATACCCCACATGGTGCGGCACTGCTGATCTATCACCCCCTATACCAACATGGTGCCAGCATTGATGCTCATGCCAACCCTATACCCCACATTTTTTTTCTTGGGTGCCAGCATGCTGCTATATGGGCCCCCCAACCTATACCCCACATGGTGCAGCCATGCGCTTATGCCCACCTTATTACCAAACATGGTGCAAGCACTGCTGCTCTATACCCACCTATAACCAACATGGTGCCGGCACTGCTTGCTCTATGCCCACCTCATACCCCAACATGGTGCAGCCACTGATACCTCTAGGTCCACCCATACCCCACATGGGCAGCACATGCTGCTATGCCCACCCTATACCCACATGGTGCGGCACGGTGCTAATGCCCACCCCTATACCCACATGGTGACGCACTGCTGACATATGCCCCCCATATACCCCACATGGTGCCAGCAAGCTGCCTATGCCCACCCGATACCCAACTGGTGCCAGACCTGCTGCTCTATGCCCCCCCTATACAAACATGGCGCCAGCACTGCTGCTCTATACCCACCTAACCCCACATGGTGCAGCAATGCTGTCTATGTCCACCCTATTACCCACATGGTGCAAGCACACTGTGCTCTATGTACACCCATAACCACATGGTGCCAGCATGCTGTCTATGCCAACCTCATACCCCACATGGGACAGCAAATGTGCTCTATGCCCAACTCCTACCCCAAGTGCCAGAAATGCTGACTCTATGCCACCCTATACCCCACATGGTGCCAGCAACTGATGCTCTATGTCCAACTATCCCACATGGTCAGCACTGCTGCTCTATGCCCACCCTATACCCAAATGGTGCCAGCACTGCTGATCTATGTCACCCTATACACCAATGGTGCAGCACTGCGGCTCTATGACACACCTCATACCAAACATGTGCAGCCACTGCTGATCTATGCCAACCTACACCCCACATGGTGCCAGCACTGCTGCTCTATGCCAACTCCTACCCACATGGTGCCAGCATGCGCTCTATGTCCACCCTATACCCCAAAACATGGTGCCAGCCAACTGCTGCTCTAAGGCCCACCTCATACCCCCACCTGGGCCAGCAATGCTGCTCTATGCACCCTCATACCCACATGGTGCCGCACTGCCGCGCTATGCCCACCTCAGACCCCAAATGGTGCCAGCACGCTGCTCTATGCCCACCCTAACCCACATGGTGCCGGCACTGCTTGCTCTAGGTCCACCCTCTACCCACATGGTGCCAGCAATGCTGGCTCTATGCCCACCTCACACACTGTGCCCGGCAATGTGCTCTATGCCCACCCTATACCCCACATGGTGCGGAAATGATGAGCTATGCCACCTAGACCCAACTGGTGCGGCACTGCTGCTCTATGCCCACCCATACCCAATGGTGCCAGCACTGATGCTCTATGCCCACCTAAACACCACTGGTGCGCATGCTGCTCTATGCCCACCCTATCCCCCATTGTGCCAGCACTGCTTGCTCTATGCCAACCCTTTACCCCACATGGTGCCAAGCACTGCTGCTTTCTGCCCATCTCAACCCCCAATGGTTGCAAGCACTGATGCTCTATGTCCACCTTACCCCACATGTGCCAGCCTTTGCTCTATGTCGACAATATACCAACATGTGCCAGACCAGGCGCTCTATGCCCACCATATACCCAAATGGGCCAGAACTGCTGCTCATGCCCTCTCATACCCCAATGTGCCAGCACTGCTGCTATATGTCCCCTATACCCCACATGGGCCAGCACTGTGCCTCTATGTCACCCTAACCCCACATGGTGCCGCAATGCTGCTCTATCAAACCCTATTAACCACATGGTGCCAGCCTGCTGCTTATGCCTAAACCTATAACACACATGGTGCCAGCAACTGGATGCCTATGACCACACTATTACCCCAAATGGTGCCGGGCAATGCTGCTCTATGTACACCTTACCCCACATGGTGCCAGCATGCTGCTCTATGTCCCCTTATTACCCCACATGGGGCCACACTGTTCTCTATACCCACCCTATTACCACATGGTGGCCAGCACTGCTGCTCTATGCCCACATCAGCCCCCACATGTGCAGCACTGCTAATATATGTCACCCTATACTCCACATGGTGCCAGCATGCTGCTCCTATGTCCACCCTATACCCCACAGAGTGCCCGCACTGCGCTCCTATGCCAACCTATACCCCACAGCGGTCGCCAGCACTGCTGCCTCTATGCCCACCGATACCCCCACATGGTGCCGGCATGCGGCTATATGTCCAACCTTAACCCCATGGTGCCGGGCACTGCTGCTCTATTATCCCACCTATACCCACATGGTCAAGCACTGTGCTCTATGCCCACCCTATACCCACATTTGGGGGGGGGGGGGGCAGGGGGGGGGAGGGGGGGGGGGGGGGGGGGGGAGGGACGGCTGGAGGGGGGTGGGGGGGGGGGTTTTTGGGGGGGGGGGGGGGAGGTGTGTGTTGGGGGGGGGGGTTTTTTTTCTTTCTTTTTTTTTTTTGGGGATGCCAGCACTGCTGCTCTAAGCCCCCACAACCTATACCCCACATGGTGCAGCACTGGTCTCTATGCCCACCCTATACACCACATGGTGCCAGCACTGCTGCTCTAGCCACACCCTATACCCCAAATGTGACCGGCACTGCTGCTCTAGTCCACCCGAACCCCACATGGTGCCAGGAATGCGGCTCTATGCCCACCCTATACCCCACATGGTTGCCAGCACGGCTGCTCCAGCCACCCCTATACCCCAAATGGTGCCAAGCACTGTGCTCTAGCCCACCCATACCCCACATGGTGCCGGAATGTGCTCTATGCCAACCCTAGCCCCCACATGTGCAGCACTGCGCTCTATGCCCATCTTGTTAACCCCACATGGTGCCAGCAATGATGCTCTCTGTCCACACATACCCCACATGTTCAGCAAACGGAGGAGTAGAGGAAAAGAGAAGGAGACAAAAAGCTCACTCGTTCCCCAGCCCCGCACTAGCTGCCTACCTCACCTTACCTTTCTTTGCCCTCAAGTTCCTATGCTTTTTAACTACTCGATAACCTTCCTCCTGCCCTTCCCTCCCCTTTTCTCATATATTCTACCCTACCCTTCCTTCGCCCCCCCCTATTTATGACGCCCCCGCTGATCACTCCTCCTACTTCTGTTAACCATCGGTGCCAGCCCACACTTGTTTTTTGCTGCTCTATAACCACCCTATACCCCAAATGGTGCCAGCACTGCTGCTCTATCCCACCCTATACCCCAATGGTGCCAGCACTGCTGCTCTATGCCCATCTCGTACCCCCAACTGGTGCCCAGCACCTGCTGACTCATGCCCCATCTCGTACCCCACTGGTGCAGCACGGATGCTCTATGCCAACCTCATAGTCCACATGGTGACGGCAATGATGATCTATGCCACCTAATACCCCACATGGTGCCGACATGCTGCTATATGCCCACACTATACCCCACATGGTGCCAGCCACTTGCTGCTCTATGCCCACCCTATACCCCCACATGGTGCAAGCACTGCTGTCTATGCCCACACTATACCCACATGGGCCAGCACTGCATGATCTATGTCCACACATACCCACATGGTGCCAGCACTGCTGCTCTATGCCACCTATACCCAAATGGTGACGGCACTGCTGCTCTTGTCCACCCTATACCCACATGGTGCCCGCATGAGCTATTGCACACCCTATACCCACATGGTGCCAGCACGGCTTCTATGCCCCTCTTATCCCCAAATGGGTGCCAGCACTTGTGCTCTATGCACACCTATACCACATGGTGCCAGCACTGCTGCTCTAGGGGCACACCTATACCCCACATGGGGCCAGCACTGATGGCTTATACCCACCCTATACCCACATGTGCCAGCACTGTGATCTATGCCCACCTTTATACCCCACATAGTGCCAGCACTGCTGCTTCATGCCCATCTCATACCCAACATGGTTGACAGCACTGCTGACTCTATACCCACCCTATAACCCACATGGGCCAGCACTGCTGCTCTATGCCCACCTTATACCCCACATGGTGCCAGCACTGCTGCTCTATGCCCATCTCGTACCCCCACATGGTGCCAGCACTGCTGCTCTATGCCCACCCTATACCCCACATGGTGCCAGCACTGCTGCTATATGACCACCCTTACCCAAATGGTTGCCAGCAATGCTGCTCTCTACCCACTTAATACCCCACCATGGTTTGCAGCACGGCTGCCTCTATGTCCACCTATACCCCACATGGGCCAGCACTGTGTTATGTCCACACTATACCCCACATGTGCCAGCATGAGGCTCTATGCCACCTATACACACATGGTGCCAGCCTTGCTGCTCTAATGTCCACCCTATACCCACATGGTGCCAGCACTGTGATCTATGTCACCCTCTAACCCCACATGTGCCAGCACTGCGGCTCTATGCCACCTCATACACACATGGTGCCAGCACTGCTGCTCTATGGCCCACCCTATACCCCACATGGGGCCGGCACTGCTGCTCTATGCCACCTCAACACCACATGGTGCAAGACACTGTGCTCTATGTCCACCCTATTACCCAATGGTCCGCCACTGCTGCTCATACCCACCCTATACCCACATGGTGCCCGCACGCTGCTCTGTCCACCTATACCCACATGGGCCAGCACTGCTGCTCTATGTCCACCTATACCCCACATGGTGACAGCACGGCTGCTCTATGCCCACATCATACCCCACATGGGCCAGCAATGCTGCTCTATGCCCACCCTATACCCCCACATGGTGCCAGCAATGTGCTCTATGTCCACCCTATACCCACATGGTGCCAGCACGGGCTCTATGTCCACCCTATAACCCACATGGTGCCAGCACTGGCTCTATGCCCACACTATACCCACATGGTGCCGGCACTGTGCTCGATGCCACACTCATACACCACATGGTGCCAGCAATGCTGCTCTATGTCCACCCCGAACCCCACATGGTGCCAGCACTGTGCTCTATGTACACCCTTACCCCAATGTGACGGCACTGCTGATATATGCCACATCTTACAAACCCAATGGTGCAGCACTGCTGCTATATGTCCACACTATACCCACATGGTGCAGCAGCTGCTCTATGCCCACCCTATACCCCACATGGTGCCGGCATGCTGCTCTCATCCCACCTCATAACACATGGTGCCAGCCACTGCTGCAGAGTCAATAGTAAGGAAGGGTCCTGTAAGAAGAAGCCTACAGTCACCTAAACATGGAGGCCCCAGTAATATTCCTGCAGATTGGTGATGGGCTCATGTATATAGAGACCCAGGAAGAGGACGAGTAGGGGGACACCTGGCACCGCCAGAGAACAAGGGAGGGGGAGGAGTCCTGACCACAGGAGTATAACACTCGATAAGGAGAGATACAGAGGGGGGAAGGAGTCCTGGCCACGGAGCTTTCATCACTACTATAAGGCAGGAGATACAAGAGGGTGCAGAGTTTTCCATGACAACAACAGAGGCTTACATTCTATAAGGAGGAGATACAAGAGGGGGAGGAGTCACTTAGACCACAGTAGCTTAAACACTCTATAAGGAGGAGATGCAAGAGGCGGGAAGAGTCCTGAACCACAGGAGCTTACACGTCTATAGGAGTGAAGAAACAAGCGGAGGGGGAGGAGTCTGAACACAGGAAGCTTACACTCTATACGGAGGAGATACAGGAGGAGGGGGCAAGGTCCTGACCACCGGAGCTACAATATAAGGGAGGTGATACAGGGGGCGGAGTCCTGACCACGGAGCTTAAATATAAGGAGGTGATTACAGGGGGCGGAGTCCCTGACCACGGAGCTTACACTATAAGGCGGAAGATACAGATTAGGCTAAAAAGGTAGCGGATAGAAATGAGTGGAGTGCTGAGAGTTAGTGTGGTCGCCCCCGCAGTCTCCTCAGCTGTGTGACCCATGTGTCTGCACGCGTAGAAGGATCACTGAGAGGGTGGGGGAATTCAGTGGTACATGACTGTGGACCTGCTAGCAGGATCAGTAGGGGACGAGGGAGCAGGGCCTCAGCTGTACACGTGCCGGGACGGACATTCAATCCCACAGAAGTCGACATCGGGATGTTTCCACATTTTATTTTTATTTTAAGAGGGAACACGTCATGAAAACATCAGGAGCGTCAGTAAGACTTCTGTGTTGTTATGTAAACTTAGGAGAGAGAGAGGGGTAACCGGGGGTCTTCTTTTTTAATTTAGAAACTGTGATGGTGTGAAGTACTCCAACCGCATAGGACGACATCTACAGACGATGGACCAGATGACGGGGGACCTCCAGCATTGAAGGACGAGGAGCTGACGGGGGGGGGTGGTGACCGATGTTGTGGTCGTACAAGTAAAGTGCCAGACGTCTCTGGTTGGGGTACGAGATGGCGTGTAGGACGACTTTCAGGACTCATTACCACAATCAGTCAACAGTGTCCAGGGGGGCAAGATGAATTCTAGCTGCAACTATCGGGAGAGCGCCACGTTCAGGTGGGGGGGGGGGGGGGAGGGGGTTGTAACTACTTGGATGAATTAATTACTCGCCCGCAACGGAAACTACCACCAATTTAGGATGTCAGGGGCTAAATTGGAATCTAAACCTCCAACTTACAGTGGCCATGCAAGTAATTATAGCCATAATGTGCAGTGGCAGAAAGTCACGGATTAACATCGGCATTCAAGGAGGTAGACTAGCGCTAGTTACGAAAAGAAAAAAAAAATCTCTGCAATGTATTTATGTTTTTCTGCGATGCTTTTGCCCATAAGAAAATTGGTCAATCGGATATTTTGATTTTACGTTGATGACCTTGTGGAGAGGCCGCCCTCAGGTCCAGTGCCGTACACAAGATACAATGGTTACCGGAGAATATACACCATAGACGAACCCAACAACAGCCTGCACCCCAACACATTGGACAGTACTGTAGACACGAACAGGGAGCAGCCAAAACCTTCCGGTCAGGGATGAGTGGCACAGGCATTACTACTCTTCTAGAGGGTACAGGGGGGGGATATGCCCGATACTCATCTACGAAGGGATAACGATTCTTCCATAAGGTCTCACCATGGATGGTGGATACTTTACTCTGATTCTGAACTTTTTGCCACATGTTTCCATCGTAGTGGACATATTCTTCCATTTCAAGATGGTCCATCAGCCCATCAACCTAGATGATCCGCGCAATGTGGATTTTAGAGAGTTTGGTTGCAGTCTATGGGCAGCTTAAGTTCCTACTATTGTAGTGAGGCATAGCTGGCTGGTCAGACACAGGGGAAGGCTGAGGAACCCCGCAGAAGGCTCCGACCAAACTGGAATGTAAGAAAAGTCATATGGCCGGGTCCCACTCCTCGTGTCAAATATTGACCCTTAATTGAGTGGAGAGGTGAGGGCAATCTTCCATCCATAATCATCAGGAACGAGTTCTACTTCCTATTGAGGGATAGAAACTGTATCACCTGGGGCGAGCTCTACCGAAGGTAGCAGCCCCATATCTTCTCAATACGGACATCGTCGTAGAGCAGCAGGGGCGCTCTGCTATCTATTATATTTTAAGTTCCAATCATCAGGTGATAACAGCTCAGTAATGTTTGTAGATATATTTAATTCTAGGAGATTAAGGGACCTTAAACAGGGGACAAACCAGACCCTATATTGCGGTTATACAGAGGGTTGATGTTACAATACACAGGATGTGACCCTATATTGCGGTTATATACAGGGTTGATGTTACAATACACAGGATGTGACCCTATATTGCGGTTATATACAGGGTTGAGGTTACAATACACAGGCAGTGACCCTATATTGCGGTTATATACAGGGCTGATGTTATGTGCTATGTGAGATGATTAGAGTGTGAGCTCCTGTGCCCCCTCCCCGTGTGGTTCTGACCTTGGTCCCGCTGGTCCTGGGGTAGGTCCCGGTATGTGGAGCGGAGGTGTGCTGGTCCGTCCTCCTCACCTGGGAGCAGCAGGAATCTGCGGAGCAGGCAGACACTTGTGCAGACTCTCACACACCTTCCCTGCTGTAATCCCCCGAGCGAAGACAAGGAGGCAGTGATGGGACAGCTGCAGCATAGACTCTGCCCAGACCTGTGCCCAGCGCTGCCCACCAGCACATGGAGACACATGTCAGACCCCCTCCCCAGCCTGTAACTGGAGAAGCCTATTGTTCCCTATATTTGACAGCAGATCAGAGGGAGCAGGGGGTGGCAGGGGGTGGCGTGCGCCTGTGTTTGGCTAGTGCCTCATTCCCCACATACCCAGGATTTCTCGGGAATAGCAGAGCCGGGAAGATGGCAGGAAAACCCCGGGGCGACCGAGCCAGGGAAAGGTCCCTCACGGTCATCACCGGGGCAGCGAATGGGTGGCCATGAAGGGAGAAGAGGATTACCCCCACATGGTGCCAGCACTGCTGCTCTATGCCCACCCTAAACCCCACATGGTGCCAGCAGTGCTGCTCTATGCCCACCCTATACCCCACATGGTGCCAGCAGTGCTGCTCTATGCCCACCCTATACCCCACATGGTGCCAGCAGCTCTATGTCCACCCTATACCCCACATGGTGCCAGCACTGCTGCTCTATGTCCACCCTATACCCCACATGGTGCCGGCACTGCTGCTCTATGCCCACC